>JANJGN010000033.1:4359204-4396704 GCA_026770705.1 Isurus oxyrinchus
ATCAAATGCCTTCTAGAAATCCAAACACAGAACGTCTACAGGCTCCCCTTTATCCGCGCTGTACTTTAATTCTGTAATTGCTGCCTTGAGACAGACTTTCTGCTCAAAAATTCTGTAAATAAGTGTTATAAGTGTTTTAGACTCTGACAATTCCCCAGAGATTGAGATATCAGTGGGATGGAGCACTGCGAGGAGTGGTGGTACGAGGGGAGTGACACACTGTCGGAGGGTCAGTACTGAGGGGAGTGCCGCATTGTCGGAGGATCAGTACTGAGGGAGTGCCGCACTGTCAGAGGGTCAGTACTGAGGGAGTGCTGCACTGCCAGAGGGTCAGTACTGAGGGAGCTCTGCACTGTTGGAGGGTCAGTACTGAGGGAGTGCTGCACTGTCGGAGGGTCAGTACTGAGGGGAGTGCTGCACTGTCGGAGGGTCAGTACTGAGGGAGTGCTGCACTGTCAGAGGGTCAGTACTGAGGGAATGCTGCACTGTCGGAGGGTCAGTACTGAGGGAGTGCTGCACTGTCAGAGGGTCAGTACTGAGGGAGTGCTGCACTGTCAGAGGGTCAGTACTGAGGGAGTGCTGCACTGTCAGAGGGTCAGTACATTGCAACAGTGACCACACTTGAAGATGCTTTGGAACATCCTGAGGTGGTGACAGGCGCTATAGAAATGCAAGTCTGTATTCACCAGGGCCTTTGTCTGTCCTGCTCTGAGGGACGTTATTCGGCTGTGTTATGGGCCTTCCACAGTTGAATAGCTAAATGGGTTTTGCTGCCCTGGCTGACACGTGAATGGTCAGCACCCCAGAGTGTTCAGGGTATCTCAGCAACACCTCACCCCCACCTCACCCCCCACCCCACCTCACCTCCCACCCCCCCCTCACCCCCACCCCCACCTCACCCCACCCCCACCACTACCCTCACCTCACCCCCACCCCCACCCCCACCTCACCCCACCCCCACCTCACCCCCACCCCCCACCTCAACCCCACCCCCACCCCCACCTCACCCCCACCTCACCCCCACCTCACCCCCCACCTCACCCCACCCCCCACCTCACCCCCCACCCCCACCCCACCCCCCACCTCACCCCCCTCCTCACCCCACCCCCACCTCACCCCCACCCCCACCCTCACCCCCCACCCCCACCCCCACCTCACCCCACCCCACCACTACCCTCACCTCACCCTCACCTCACCCCACCCCCACCACTACCCTCACCTCACCCCCACCCCCCACCTCACCCCCCACCCCCCACCCCCACCCTCACCCCCCCACCCCCACCCCCACCCCACCCCCCACACTACCCCACCTCACCCCACCTCACCCCCACCCCCACCACTACCCTCACCCCCACCCCCACCTCACCCCCACCCCCACCCCACCCTCACCACTACTCCCACCACTACCCCCACCTCACCCCCACCCCCACCACTACCTTCACCCCCATCCCCACCCACCCCCCCCACCACTACCTCACCCCCATCCCCACCTCACCCCCACCCCACCCCCACTACCCCCCCCCCACCTCCCCCCACTCCACCACTACCCTCACCTCACCCACCTCACCACCACCCCACCTCACCCCACCTCACCCCCACCCCCACCCCCACCACTACCCTCACCCCCCACCCCCACCCCCACCCTCACCACTACCCTCACCTCACCCCCACCTCACCCCCACCCCCACCACTACCCTCACCTCACCCCCACCTCACCCCCACCCCCACCTCACCCCCCACCTCACCCCACCTCACCCCCACCCCCACCCCCACCACTACCCTCACCCCCCACCCCCACCTCGCCCCCACCCCCACCCCCACCCTCACCACTACCCTCACCTCACCTCCACCTCACCCCTACCCCCACCACTACCCTCACCTCACCCCACCTCACCCCCACCCCCACCCCCACCCCCACCCTCACCACTACCCCCACCCCCCACCCCCACCTCACCCCCACCACACCCCCACCCCCACCACTACCCTCACCTCACCCCACCTCACCCCCACCCCCACCACTACCCCCCACCCCCACCCCCACCCTCACCACTACTCCCACCACTACCCCCACCTCACCCCCACCTCACCCCCACCCCCACCTCACCCCACCTCACCCCCACCCCCACCACTACCCTCACCCCCACCCTCACCACTACCCTCACCTCACCCCCACCCCCACCACTACCCTCACCTCACCCCCACCCCCACCTCGCCCCCACCCCCACCCCCACCCTCACCACTACCCTCACCTCACCCCCACCATTACCCCCACCCTCACCCCCACTCCCACCGCTACCCCCCACTACTAACCCCATCCCCACCCCCAACCCCACCACTACCCCCAACCCCCACCTCAACCCCACCCCCACCTCAACCCCACCCCCCCCCAACTCTGGCCCCCACACAACATCGCTGTGACCCCCCCCCCCACCCCCCCCCCCCCCAACTCTGGCCCCCACACAACATCGCTGTGACCCCCCCCCCCCCACCCCACCCGACCCCAACCCCCCACAGTGACCTGCCTCAGAGCCTTAACCCTTTCCGGTGCAGCTCTGTTTGTCCAAAGGGCCGGGGGCTGGCGATCTGGGTGTCCAGTGTCCTGGGGCCCCTGTCTCCCAGGAGGATCGAGGGGTCCGTGCGGTTACGGTTAAGGTGCGAGAAGCTGAGACCCCAGGGTGGGCTGGGCAGCTCTCTCTCTGCTTAAAGGGGCAGCAGAACCCGATCAGGATGCCCCCTAATGGGGACGTTTGCCCTTCACAGAACATCTTTCTCTTTCTCCTTCCAAGAGGAATAAAGAAACGAGGGTGATGTTAGTCTCACAAAGTCACTCCCACCCCGAGGGCCAGGCTTAAAGAACCCACGCCATGACCATGTGACAGGACAGGCTGTCCTATAGGATGGCCCATGTAGTTGAATATCCGGTCGACACTTACTGACTTGACTTACGCCAAAGGCACCTCTGGGACCTCATTGGTGTAATGGACAGTGTCCATAGCCGGGGGAGAGGGGTAAACAGGACTTCAGTTACAAACCACAGCCTTTTCTGTTTCATTTACTCATTCCCGGGGATGTGGGTGTCACTGGCTGGGCCCAGCATTTATTGCCCGTCCCTAATTGCCCCTTGAGAAGGTGGGGGGTGAGCTGCCTTCTTGAACCGCTGCAGTCCATGTGGTGTAGGTATACCCACCGCGCTGTTAGGGAGGGAGTTCCAGGATTTTGTCTGTGTGGTGTAGGTACACCCACAGTGCTGTTAGGGAGGGAGTTCCAGGATTTTGACCCAGAGACAGTGAAGGAACGGGCCGATATATTTCCAAGTCAGGATGGTGAGTGACTTGGAGGGGAACTTCCAGGTGGTGGTGTTCCCCATGTGTCTGCTGCCCTTGTCCTTCTAGATGGTAGTGGTCGTGGGTTTGGAAGGTGCTGTCTAAGGAGCCTTGGTGAATTCCTGCAGTGCATCTTGTAGATGGTACACACACTGCTGCTACTGTGTGTCGGTGGTGGAGGGAGTGAATGTTTGTGGATGGGGTGTCAATCAAGCGGGGCTGCTTTGTCCTGGATGGTGTCCAGCTTCTTGAGTGTTGTGGGAGCTGCACTCATCCAGGCAAGTGGAGTGTATTCCATCACACTCCTGACTTGTGCCTTGTAGATGGTGAACAGGCTTTGGGGAGTCAGGAGGTGAGTAACTCACCACAGGATTCCCAGCCTCTGACCTGCTCTTGTAACCACAGTATTTATATGGCTGGTCCAGTTCAGTTTCTGGTCAATGGTAACCCCCAGGATGTTGATAGTGACTGCTGGGAAAAATTCCTGCATTTCGAATGGTGCTTCACAGCCAATGAAGGACTTTTATTGACGTGTGGTCAATGTGGTAATTTAGGAACCTCAGCAGCCAATGTGTACACAGCAAGATCCCACAGATAACAATGTGATGAAAGACCCAGATCATCTGTTTTTAGTGATGTTGGTTGAGGGATAAATATTGGCCCCAGGAATCCTGGGGAGAACTCCCTCCTGCTCTTCTTTAAATAGTGACCGGGTACTCTCAGATTAACAACTCAACTGAAATACAGTGCTTTTCACAGTGCGGCACTCCTCAGTACTGACCCTCTGACAGTGTGGCACTCCCTCAGTACTGACCCTCCGACAGTGCGGCACTCCCTCAGTACTGACCCTCCGACAGTGCGGCACTCCCTCAGTACTGACCCTCCGACAGTGCGGTCACTCCCTCAGTACTGACCCTCCGACAGTGCGGCACTCCCTCAGTACTGACCCTCTGACAGTGCAGCACTCCCTCAGTACTGACCCTCCGACAGTGCAGCACTCCCTCAGTACTGACCCTCCGACAGTGCAGCACTCCCTCAGTACTGACCCTCCGACAGTGCAGCACTCCCTCAGTACTGACCCTCCGACAGTGGTATGTTTGGATGTTATCTGGGATGAAGAGTAACAGTAAATAGAAGCTTTTTAATTAAATGGGTATTTGAGTGGTGGACTGGCTGTGATTTTAACAAGTTCTCTCTCTCTCTCTATTACTCCTGCAGGTTCAGGATGCAAAGGGTTATGTCCTGTATCCTCAGATTGGTGATCGCAATTGACCTGATATGTCCACAGTCAGTGCCACGCGGCACCCACTCCACGGAGCACTATGAATACTACCGGTTATACCTGGTAACTCAGGAGCAGGCAGAGAGGTGTGACACGGTGATGAGTCCCACCATTCTACTGACATGTGACAAACCTGACCAGATCACTCGTTTCACCATCAAATTCCAGGAGTTTAGTCCCAACCTCTGGGGCCTGGAGTTTAAAACCCCAGCAAGATTACTACATCATCAGTAAGTGAGCAAGAGTGAGCTGGAGCGGTGGGCACAGGCTCTGGGAAAGAGGGGGTACTGAGGAGAGAGCTGGGCGCTGGGGGGAGAGAGCTGGGCACTGGGGAAAGATGGGGCGCTGGGGAGAGAGTGGGGGTGCTGGGGAGAGAGCTAGGTGTTGGGGAGGGAGCTTGGTGCCGGGGAGAGAGCTGGCGCCGGGGAGAGAGCTGGGCGCTGGGGAGAGAGCTGGGCGCTGGGGAAAGAGGTGGGCGCTGGGGAGAGAGCTGGGCGCTGGGGAAAGAGGTGGGCGCTGAGGAGAGAGCTGGGCGCTGGGGAAAGAGGTGGGCGCTGGGGAGAGGGGGGGCGCTGGGGAAAGAGTCGGGGCGCTGAGGAGAGAGCTGGGCGCTGGGGAGAGAGCGGGGCGCTGGGGAGAGAGCTAGGTGTTGGGGAGGGAGCTTGGCGCCGGGGAGAGAGCTGGGTGCCGGGGAGAGAGCTGGGCGCTGGGGAGAGAGCTGGGCGCTGAGGAGAGAGCTGGGCGCTGGGGAAAGAGGTGGGCGCTGGGGAGAGAGGGGGGGCGCTGGGGAAAGAGGTGGGCGCTGAGGAGAGAGCTGGGCGCTGGGGGAGAGAGCGGGGCGCTGGGGGAGAGAGCGGGGCACAGAGGAGAGAGGTGGGCGCTGGGGATAGAGGTGGGTGCTGGGAGAGAGGTGGGCGCTGGGAGAGAGGTGGGCGCTGGGGAGAGAGGGGGGCGCTGGGGAGACAGGGGGGCACTGGGGAGAGAGGTGGGCGCTGGGGAGAGAGGTGGGCGCTGGGGAGAGAGGTGGGCGCTGGGGAGAGAGGTGGGCGCTGGGGAGAGAGGGGGGCGCTGGGGAGAGAGGGGGGCGCTGGGGAGAGAGGGGGGCGCTGGGGAGAGAGGTGGGCGCTGGGGAGAGAGGGTGGGCGCTGGGGAGAGAGGTGGGCGCTGGGGAGAGAGGTGGGCGCTGGGGAGAGAGGTGGGCGCTGGGGGAGAGGTGGGGCGCTGGGGGAGAGGTTGTGGGCGCTGGGGGAGAGGTGTGGGCGCTGGGGGAGAGGTGTGGGGCGCTGGGGGAGAGGTGTGGGCGCTGGGGAGAGGGGGTGGGCGCTGGGGAGAGGGTGGTGGGCGCTGGGGGAGAGGGTGTGGGGCGCTGGGGTAGAGGGGAGGTGGGCGCTGGTGAGAGAGCGGGGCACTGGGAAGAGAGCGGGGGCGCTGGGGAGAGAGGTGGGCACAGAGGAGAGAGCGGGAGGCGCTGGGGAGAGAGCGGGGCGCTGGGGAGAGAGCGGGGCGCTGGGGGAGAGAGCGGGGCACATGGTGAATGTGGTGGGTGCCCAATGGGAAGCAGAGTTGTGTATTTGTGGAAAGCGAGGGCATTGGCGTGTGCTGGAGGGTTGGTGAAGCAACTGGGAGCAGTGCCGGGCTGCGATTGTGTCGTTGAGCGGATTCTGGCTGTGATATCCAGAGAGTTTGTTGGGATCATTTCGGTGGGGGGGGGAGATCTGACCTTTCCCGCCAGTTTGTTTGGGATGATTTATTGTGTAACACATTCCTTTTGAGAGTTTGCGTTGGTCCTTGGTGATCTTGGCTGGACCTGTGGGGGTTTGACTCTGTGGAGGCTCTCGGTCAGCCCTGTCTCTGACTCCTTCATCATCCCAGCCCCATCCCTGGAGCTGAGTCTTGTCTAATTTCCTGCTCACCTTTCACCTCCCCACCTTCTCGCCCTCTTCCTGTCGTACCTGTCACCTTCGGCCCCTCTACCTTCCTGTCATCTCTACCCCGACCAACGCGTGTGTGGACTCAGGTTCTGAATCCAAGCCGTAACCTTGTAGGAATCCTGAGTGAAACAAAAACAGAAAATGCTGGAGAAGTTGAGCGGGATTGACAGTGTCTGTGGAGAGAGAGAGAGAGACAGACAGAGGGCAGAGATAACGTTTCGGGTCCATGTGACTCTTCAGAGCTCGAGGGAGGTATTCTGAGAGTGTTGGGTGTTGTTCATTATGGGCAACCCTCAAAAATGGGAGCTGTATTGGACAGGACATGTAGGCCAAGCTGGTCCTTTTTGGATACATTTTCCAATTGACCCCCACCCCACCCCACCCCCCACCCCCACCCCCACCCCTGAGGGCTTCAGAAACAGGAGCTAATGAGATTAAGAGTTTTTTACCCTCAGAGTTTTTATTGCCAAGGAGTCCTCTCATGCGTGAATGTTTCTAAGTGACAAATGACTCTGAGCTACAATCCCTGCTCAGCGTCGTGTAAAACTAGACCAGGCACATCAACGCCAGGAAACAGTCCTTCTCCTTTCCTGCCCCTTTACCTCTTGCCCTGTGACCCAACAGCCCAGCTGGCAGTGCCAGGCTTTGGCCTGTCTGGAGGCTGACCTCCTGCTGGTGGCCGAGGACCTTGATTCAGTTGGGAATCCCGCTCACAGTGGCAGGAGACGGGCCTTCCTCGTTCAGATGTCGAGGGTAAGCCCAACAGCCCTCACTGAGCTCCCCCGGTTCCGGCCTCTTGACCATCCCCCGATTCCCATCGCTCCACCATTGGCGGCTGGGCCTTCAGCTGCCTGGGGGGTCCCTAAGGGATACAGTGGACAGTGGGAAAGTCACTGGATTAGTAACCCTGAGGCCCAGTCGAATGCTCTAGGGACACGGGTTCAAATCCCACCCAGGCAGCTGGTGGAATTTAAATTCAGTTAATAAATCTGAAATTATAAAGTTAGTCTCAGTAATGGTGACCACAAAACTATCATTGATTGTCATTAATGCCCATCTGGTTCACTAATGTCCTTCAGGGAAGGAAATCTTACCCGGTCTGGCCTACATGTGACTCCGGACCCACAGTAATGTGGTTGATTCTTAACTGTCCCTCTGAAATAACCTTTCAAGCTGCCCAGTTCAAGGGTAATTAGGGATGGGGCAACAATTGCTGACCTTACCAGCGATGCCTAGGAGTCAGACGTAGCCTGAGGAGGATAGTTGTGATTGTTGGAGGTCAGTCATCTCAGCTCCAGGACATCACTGCAGGAGTTCCTCAGGGTAGTGTCCTCGGCCCAACCATCTTCAGCTGCTTCATCAATGACCTTCCTTCCATCATAAGGTCAGAAGTGGGGATGTTCGCTGATGATTGCACAATGTTCAGCACCATTCACAACTCCTCAGATACTGAAGCAGTCCATGTCCAGATGCAGCAAGACCTGGACAATATCCAGGCTCGGACTGACAAGTGGCAAGTAACATTCACACCACACAAGTGTCAGGCAATGACCATCTCCAACAAGAGAGAATCTAACCATCGCCCCCTTGACGTTCAATGGCATTAACATTACTGAACCCCCACTATCAACATCCTGAGGGTTACCATTGACCAGAAACTGAACTGGACCAGCCATATAAATACTGTGGCTACAAGAGCAGGTCAGAGGCTGGGAATCTTGCGGTGAGTAACTCACCTCCTGACTCCCCAAAGCCTGTCCACCATCGACAAGGCACAAGTCAGGAGTGTGATGGAATACTCCCCACTTGCCTGGATGAGTGCAGCTCCCACAACACTCAAGAAGCTGGACACCATCCAGGACAAAGCAGCCCCGTTTAATTGGCACCCCCATCCACAAACATTCACTCCCTCCACCACCGACACACAGTAGCAGCAGTGTGTGTACCATCTACAAGATACACTGCAGAAACTCACCAAGGCTCCTTCGACAGCACCTTCCAAACCCACGACCCCTACCATCTAGAAGGACAAGGGCAGCAGACACATGGGGAACACCACCACCTGGAAGTTCCCCTCCAAGTCACTCACCATCCTGACTTGGAAATATATCGGCCGTTCCTTCACTGTTGCTGGGTCAAAATCCTGGAACTCCCTCCCTAACAGCACTGTGGGTGTACCTACACCACATGGACTGCAGCGGTTCAAGAAGGCAGCTCACCCCCACCTTCTCAAGGGGCAATTAGGGATGGGCAATAAATGCTGGGCCCAGCCAGCGACGCTCACAATCCATGAAAGAATGAAAAAAAACTCTGGAATTCCCTTCCTAAACCATCCCGCCTCTCTCTCCTCCTTTAAGATGATCCTGAAAACCCGACCGACCTCTTTGACCGAGGTTTTGGGTCACCAATCCCTGACCTCCCCTCATGCGTGGCTCGGGGTCAGATTAATACCTGATCAGCTGTCCTGCAAAGCACCTTGGGACGTTTTGCTACATTGAACATTCTCCAAAGGAAATTAGAGGATTAGTTGAGAGAAAACGGAACAGAAAAAGAGATGGTGTCAGAGGCCGGGATGAGGTGGAAAGGGCAGAAACACCAGCGTGGATTAGTCGGGCTGAATGGCCAGCTGTTTCTGTACCATCCCGTGTTACTAACTTGCCCAACTGATCTCTCGGACGGATCAGTGACAATTCAGCCAGGGAGACACGACTCCTGATTGGCTGAGAGCCCCGCACGCTGAAACATCTGGTCAACATCGCCAACCTTAGCTTCACCAAGGGAGTCCATGGGATAAGGTCCATGTCCTTTCGTCCCGAGGGAAGGGGTGGCAGAATGGGGGATGGGATGCCTGCTGTGCGATTCAGAGCGGAGTGCCTGCTGCAGTTGGCACTGTGCCTGACCCCCTTCTCCATAAAAGCAGGATCGCTTACACGCAGCGTAGTAACAGGTCAAAACATGGGTATGAGATCAGAGGCTGGAAATCACAGAACCGGTTTGCCAGTGAATGTTTTACTCTGATTGGTATTTCAGATAGAATTACCCGACTGGCAAAATCTCTGTCCCAAGGCCAGTGTGAGTTAATTGCTATGTAAACACAGCTCTAAAACTGGGGACTGTGCCTGAGTTTTATTGACTGGGTGCTGGAGGGTCCCTGCTTTCTCTCTCTCTCTCTCTCTCTCTCTCCCTCCCTCTCCCTGCACTGCACCTCCTGGGTCTCGCCCCAAATCGAAAAGGCGGGTGACAGGTTTGCAGGTCCCACCTCAGAGTAAACGGAGTTCAGATGCCTTCATCTGCACCAGTTTATAAAAAGCACTGTCTGTGCACTGAAGTCAGCCACACTCCCAATCAAATGAATCACCATAGCAAACCAGCCACTAATTGCTGCCTTCATGACGAATCTGAAAACCAAGCTGCCTGTTTTTTTGCATCAGCTGCATTCCAATGTGACTATGGATTGGTAGAGATTTGGTCAAGTTATTTTTAGTTATTTACAATCAGGTTACTCACAGGTGATGGGGAGAAACTCTCAGTAAAATGCCAACTTTTGTGATAAACATATTTTTAACCCGGTGAATAAACAGAAGCGGAAATTGGAACTGTAACCTGTGCTCAGTGGGAGTGAATGGGAAGGGGTTTGTGTCTGTTAGAATTATGTACAGTAGGAGTGAATGGGAAGGGGTTTGGGTCTATTGGGATTGTGTACAGTGGGAGTGAATGGGAAGGGGTTTGGGTCTATTGGGATTGTGTACAGTGGGAGTGAATGGGAAGGGGTTTGGGTCTATTGGGATTGTGCTCAGTGGGAGTGAATAGGAAGGGGTTTGGGTCCAATGGGATTGTGCTCAGTGGGAGTGAATGGGAAGGGGTTTGGGTCCATTGGGATTGTGTACAGTGGGAGTGAATGGGAAGGGGTTTGGGTCCAATGGGATTGTGAACAATGGGAGTGAATGGGAAGGGGTTTGGGTCCAATGGGATTGTGCTCAGTGGGAGTGAATGGGAAGGGGTTTGGGTCCATTGGGATTGTGTACGGTGGGAGTGAACGGGAAGGGGTTTGGGTCCATTGGGATTGTCTACAGTGGAAATGGGAAGGGGTTTAGGTCTGTTAGAATTATGTACAGTGGGAGTGAATGGGAAGGGGTTTCGGTCCATTGGGATTGTGAACAGTGGGAATGGGATAGGGTTTGGGTCTGTTGGGATTGTGTACAGTGGGAATGGGGATAGGGTTTGAGTCTATTGGGATTGTGAACAGTGGGAATGGGATAGGGTTTGGGTCTGTTAGAATTATGTACAGTGGGAATGGGATAGGGTTTGGGTCTATTGGGATTGTGTACAGTGGGAATGGGAAGGGGTTTGGGTCCATTGGGATTGTGTACAGTGGGAATGGGAATACCCCCTTAATCACACAGGGAATATATTCAGGCTGCTGTCGTTCGGCTGTGGGTGATGTCTTGATTTCTGCTGAGGATTGTAGGATTGTTCTCGGATTGGTCAGATCTTGTCCTGGATTTTCCTTATGCTCCTGACCCTGGATTTGGACCTGGGTTCCTCAATAAAATGGTGATGTGGGTGGATGTGTCGATAAACAGCCTGTCACTGGTGTCTGTCACATTAGAGTTTGATGGTGGGGGAGGGGCAATAGATACAGGCAGATGGTTGTGTGATGGAGTTTGTGTTTGTCCTGATACACAGGCCCAGCCAAGAGGAGGGTATTGCAGAGTGCTACAGTGACCTGGAGTGAGCAATACTCAATCAGCGCAGTTTAAACTGGCCTGGAGCTAAATGTACACGGCTGGGGAGTTGGCATCTCTCCCCCTCACTCCTTATTGTACAGCAGGGGCTCCCTGTTTAACCCAAACAGCCTCAAGTTGACTCCTAGGACAGGGAGAAAGGGACTGGGTCACTAAATAACACTTCCGATTTAATTCCTGCCACTCTCTCTATTTCTCTCTCCCTCTATTTCTCTGTCTATTTCTCTCTCTCTCTCCCTCTCTATTTCTCTCTCCACATTCCTTCTCCATGTGCCCTCTGTCTCTTTCACTCTGTGTGTCTCAGCGTAACTGATAACAGATGTTGAAGAGACGATGTACAGGATAGAGTGTGGGAGAGGACAAGTGGAAGAGAGAAGGGGGGAGAGAGAGAGAGAGAGAGAAGGGGAAAGGAGAGGCTTTATTTAACGACCCCCAACCTTGCACTCCTCTTCTCTCTCACCCTCTCTGCAGTTTGGGAAGGTCGAGGGGTGTCAACTTTGTGTCAACCCCAGAAAGCAGCTTCCAAATTTTATGTTTAGTTCTGAAACCGTTTGATTGATCTGCTGTGAACGTAGAGGGGAAATGTTTGGAGTAGAAATGAGCACGAGAGAAAGTCTGTTGAGGAGTGCAGTGCAGGCCAGTCCATTGACTCAGGCTGTGTGTCCACTGATACTCCCCAGGTCACCCTGTTGAAGTCCCTGCTGACTACACTGTGCACACAGCAGCATCAACAACACCAACTTACATTGATATAGCGCCTTTGACATAGTAAATCGTCCCAAAGTGCTTCAGAGGAATGGTTACCAAACAGAATTTGACCCCGAGCCACATGAGGAGATATTAGGTTTAGGTGACCGAAAACTCGGTCAAAGATGTCGGCTTTAAGCGGCGTGTTAAAGGAGGGGAGAGAGAGAGAGGGAGGCGGAGAGGTTTAGCAAGGGAATTCCAGAGTTTAGGGCCCCAGGCAGCTGAAGGCCCGGCCGCCAATGGTGGAGCGATGGGAATCGGGGGATGCTCAAGAGGCCGGAATTGGAGGGGCGCAGAGATCTCGGAGGGTTGTAGGGGCTGGAGGAGGTTACAGAGATAGGGAGGGTTGTAGGGGCTGGAGGAGGTTACAGAGATAGGGAGGGTTGTAGGGGTTGGAGGAGGTTACAGAGATAGGGAGGGTTGTAGGGGTTGGAGGAGGTTACAGAGATGGGGAGGGTTGTAGGGGCTGGAGGAGGTTACAGTGATAGGGAGGGTTGTAGGGGCTGGAGGAGGTTACAGAGATAGGGAGGGTTGTAGGGGCTGGAGTAGGTTACAGAGATAGGGAGGGTTGTAGGGGCTGGAGAAGGTTACAGAGATAGGGAGGGTTGTAGGGACTGGAGGGGGTTACAGAGTTAGGAAGGGGTGAGTCCATGGAGGGATTTGAAAAGTAGGATAAGAATTTTAAAATTGGGTTGTAGAAAGCCCACACCGGAACGTAGACATGAGGTTTCTCTGTCCCTGCTGTCAGTGTTTAGCAGCAAGAAGGGGAGGTCTGGGATAAGAATGAAAGCTAGTGCCTCTCCTCGAAAAAGGTCATTGTTTTCATGTCTTGAAGCTGCAGTTTGAATAGTCAAATCTCTGACCAGTATCATGGTGTCCTCCAGGTCACATCATTAATGTCCTATCGGATTGAAGTCTTATTTCAGTAATGATCAGTGTGTGCTGTATAGCACAGGAGGAAGAATTATCACCTGCCAATTATCTTCAAGTGGACCTGTTAGCTCCACACATCTGGGACTCTCTCTCCCATCACTCCCTCAGTACTGACCCTCCGACAGTGCAGCACTCCCTCAGTACTGACCCTCTGACAGTGCGGCGTTCCCTCAGTACTGACCCTCTGACAGTGCAGCGCTCCCTCAGTACTGACCCTCTGACAGTGCAGCACTCGCTCAGTACTGACCCTCCGACAGTGCGGCGTTCCCTCAGTACTGACCCTCCAACAGTGCGGCACTCCCTCATTACTGACCCTCTGACAGTGCAGCACTCCCTCAGTACTGACCCTCTGACAGTGCAGCACTCGCTCAGTACTGACCCTCCGACAGTGCGGCGTTCCCTCAGTACTGACTCCCAGACAGTGTGGCAATCCTTCAGTACTGACCGTCTGACAGTGTGGCACTCCCTCAGTACTGACCCTCCGACATTGCAGCGCTCCCTCAGTACTGACCCTCCAACAGTGTGGCGCTCCCTCAGTACTGACCCTCTGACAGTGCAGCACACCCTCAGTACTGACCCTCCGACAGTCCAGCGCTCCCTCAGTACTGACCCTGTGACAGTGCGGCACTCCCTCAGTACTGACCCTCTGACAGTGCAGCACTCTCTCAGTACTGACCCTCCGACAGTGCAGCACTTCCTCAGTACTGACCCTCTGACAGTGCGGCGCTCCCTCAGTACTGACCCTCTGACAGTGCGGCACTCCCTCAGTACTGACCCTCCGACAGTGCGGCACTCCCTCAGTACTGACCCTGTGACAGTGCGGCACTCCCTCAGTACTGACCCTCTGACAGTGCGGCACTCCCTCAGTACTGACCCCCAGACAGTGCGTCACTCCCTCAGTACTGACCCCCAGACAGTGCGTCACTCCCTCAGTACTGACCCTCTGACAGTGCGGCACTCCCTCAGTACTGACCCTCTGACAGTGCAGCACTCCCTCAGTACTGACCCCCAGACAGTGCGGCACTCCCTCAGTACTGACCCCCAGACAGTGCGTCACTCCCTCAGTATTGACCCTCCCACAGTGCGGCACTCCCTCAGTACTGACCCTCTGACAGTGCGGCACTCCCTCAGTACTGTCCCCCAGACAGTGCGGCACTCCCTCAGTACTGACCCTCCGATAGTGCGGCACTCCCGCAGTACTGACCCTCCGACAGTGCGGCACACCCTCAGTAGTGACCCTCCGAGAGTGCGACTCTCCCTCAGTACTGACTCCCAGACAGTGTGGCAATCCCTCAGTACTGACCGTCTGACAGTGTGGCACTCCCTCAGTACTGACCCTCCGACATTGCAGCGCTCCCTCAGTACTGACCCTCCAACAGTGCGGCGCTCCCTCAGTACTGACCCTCTGACAGTGCAGCACTTCCTCAGTACTGACCCTCTGACAGTGCAGCACACCCTCAGTACTGACCCTCCGACAGTCCAGCGCTCCCTCAGTACTGACCCTCCGACAGTGCAGCACTCCCTCAGTACTGACCCTCCGACAGTGCAGCACTCCCTCAGTACTGACTCTCCGACAGTGCAGCACTCCCTCAGTACTGAACCTCCGACAGTGCAGCACTCTCTCAGTACTGACCCTCCGACAGTGCAGCACTCTCTCAGTACTGATTCTCTGACAGTGCAGCACTTCCTCAGTACTGACCCTCGGACAGTACAGCACTCCCTCAGTACTGACCCTCTGACAGTGCAGCACTCCCTCAGTACTGACCCTCTGACAGTGCAGCACTCCCTCAGTACTGACCCTCTGACAGTGCAGCACTCCCTCAGTACTGACCCTCTGACAGTGCGGCACTCCCTCAGTACTGACCCTCCGACAGTGCAGCACTCCCTCAGTACTGACCCTGTGACAGTGCGGCACTCCCTCAGTACTGACCCTCCAACAGTGCGGCACTCCCTCAGTACTGACCCCCAGACAGTGCGGCACTCCCTCAGTACTGACCCCCAGACAGTGCGTCACTCCCTCAGTACTGACCCTCTGACAGTGCGGCACTCCCTCAGTACTGACCCCCAGACAGTGCGGCACTCCCTCAGTACTGACCCCCAGACAGTGCGGCACTCCCTCAGTACTGACCCCCAGACAGTGCGTCACTCCCTCAGTATTGACCCTCTGACAGTGCGGCACTCCCTCAGTACTGTCCCCCAGACAGTGCGGCACTCCCTCAGTACTGACCCTCCGATAGTGCGGCACTCCCTCAGTACTGACCCTCCGATAGTGCGGCACTCCCTCAGTACTGACCCTCCGACAGTGCGGCACACCCTCAGTAGTGACCCTCCGAGAGTGCGACTCTCCCTCAGTACTGACCCTCCGACAGTGCGGCACACCCTCAGTAGTGACCCTCCGACAGTGTGGCACTCCCTCAGTACTGACCCCCAGACAGTGCGGCACTCCCTCAGTACTGACCCTCTGACAGTGTGGCACTCCCTCAGTACTGACCCCCAGACAGTGCGGCACTCCCTCAGTACTGACCCTCTGACAGTGTGGCACTCCTTCAGTACTGACCCTCCGACAGTGCAGCACTCCCTCAGTACTGACCCTCTGACAGTGCGGCACTCCCTCAGTACTGACCCCCAGACAGTGCGGCACTCCCTCAGTACTGACCCCCAGACAGTGCGTCACTCCCTCAGTACTGACCCTCTGACAGTGCGGCACTCCCTCAGTACTGACCCTCTGACAGTGCAGCACTCCCTCAGTACTGACCCCCAGACAGTGCGGCACTCCCTCAGTACTGACCCCCAGACAGTGCATCACTCCCTCAGTATTGACCCTCTGACAATGCGGCACTCCCTCAGTACTGTCCCCCAGACAGTGCGGCACTCCCTCAGTACTGACCCTCCGATAGTGCGGCACTCCCTCAGTACTGACCCTCCGACAGTGCGGCACACCCTCAGTAGTGACCCTCTGAGAGTGCGACTCTCCCTCAGTACTGACCCTCCGACAGTGCGGCACACCCTCAGTAGTGACCCTCCGACAGTGTGGCACTCCCTCAGTACTGACCCCCAGACAGTGCGGCACTCCCTCAGTACTGACCCTCTGACAGTGTGGCACTCCCTCAGTACTGACCCCCAGACAGTGCGGCACTCCCTCAGTACTGACCCTCTGACAGTGTGGCACTCCTTCAGTGCTGACCCTCCGACAGTGCAGCACTCCCTCAGTACTGACCCTCCGACAGTGCAGCACTCCCTCAGTACTGACCCTCCGACAGTGTGGCACTCCCTCAGTACTGACCCCCAGACAGTGCGGCACTCCCTCAGTACTGACCCTCTGACAGTGTGGCACTCCCTCAGTACTGACCCCCAGACAGTGCGGCACTCCCTCAGTACTGACCCCCAGACAGTGCGGCACTCCTTCAGTACTGACCCTCCAACAGTGCAGCACTCCCTCAGTACTGACCCTCCGACAGTGCAGCACTCCCTCAGTACTGACCCTCTGACAGTGCAGCACTCCCTCCCAGTGTGCCAGGGCCCTAACCCCAATCTGTCTCCTGATGACTCTCCCTTCACTGTCGTCCCCCATCCTCGAATGTCCATTCCTGAATCGCTGCCCTGTTATTTTTTGTGTTGTGTTAGGATGGGGCTGGTGAATTGTGAGAAGCAATGTGTAAATCAGGCGCAGAGTCTGTCACTGAGTACAGCTCCCTGGAGGGTTCCAGATCATCCTCTCGAGCAGAATGAGAGGCTGTGTTTGTATTCTCTCTTTCTGCCTGAATTCAGCAAGTTGTTTGCTGGATTCGAAGTGGAGGTGGTGGTGTGAATGCTCCGAAACATGTTCCAGCCCCTGCACTGTCACCCGGACCCTGACCACTCCACATGTCCTCGGTGAGCTGGACATTGACCCTGGCCAGAGAGTGCTTTACATTTCATCACCGTGATCAGACCCACACCTGACTGCTACTTAATCTCTCCTCATCTCACCCGCTCATCTTTCTGTCACTCTCACTCTCCCCTTCTCTCTCTCTCTCTCTCTCACTTTCTCTTCCTTGCTGCAGTCTACCAATCTCTTTCTCCGTCTGTACTCCCGCCCCTTCACTCCCCACTCCTGCTGCTCCCCCTCCCTCTCAATCCCACTCTCTCGGTCTCTACTTCCCACTACTGCTCTCTCTCTCTCCCTCTCTCTTGGTCTCTCTCTCTCTCCCCTCTCCCTTGGTCTCTCTCTCTCTCCCCTCTCCCTACCCCTCTCGTTCCCCCCTCCCTCTCTCCCCCACACCCTCTCTCTCCCACCATCTCCCTCTCTACACTCTCCCTCTCTCTCCCCCTCCCTCCCCTTCCATCTCACTCTCTCCCTCGCTCACCCCCTCTCTCATCTCGTCTCTCCTTCCCCCTTGTGTCTCCCCATTCTCTTTCCCTCTCTCCCCACCTCAATCACTCTCACCCCCTGACCCAGCTCACCCCCCTCTCCCCAACTCTCCAACCATTTCCCCCCATCTCCTCCCACCTTTCTGCCCTCTACCCACTGCCTCCCCCCTCTCTCATCGCCATGTCCCCCAGTCTCTCCCATCTAAATCCTCTCCCCCACCTCTCTCTCCCCCTCCCCCCTCTCTCCCCCCTCTCCACCTCTCCCCTCTTCCCCTCTCCCCTCTCTCCACCACCCTGCCTCTACTCCCTCTCCTCCCCCTCCCTCCCCTCTCCCTCCCATCTTCCCGTCTCTCTCCCCCTTCCCCTTGTCTCCCCTCTCTCACCCCCTCTCGCCCACTCTCTCTCCCACAACTCGATCTCTCCCTACCTCTCCCCCTCTCTACCCCTTCTCCCTTTCTCTCTCTCTCTCTCTATCTCTTTCTTTCTTTCGTCTCTCCCCGCTCTCCTTCCCACACCCCCTCCCTCTCTCCCTCTCTCACCTCCCCTCCCTCACTCTGTTCTCTCCCTCTCTCCCCCTCCCCTTTCCCTCCTGCTCCCTCCCTCTCCCTATCACCCCCACATTTTTCACAGCCCCCCTCCCTCTTCCCTTCGTCTCTCTCTGTCTCTTTCTCTCTCCCCCCACCTCAGCACTGACCCTCCGAGAGTGCAGCACTCACCCAGTACTGACCCTCTGACAGTGCAGCACTCCCTCAGTACTGACCCTCTGACAGTGCAGCACTCCCTCAGTACTGACCCTCTGACAGTGCAGCACTCCCTCAGTACTGACCCTCCTTAAGGGTTAAAGGAGGTTACAGAGATAGGGAGTGTTGTAGGGGCTGGAGGAGGTTACAGAGATAGGGAGGGGTGTAGGGGCTGGAGGAGGTTACAGAGATAGGGAGGGTTGTAGGGGCTGGAGGAGGTTACAAAGATAGGGAGGGTTGTAGGGGCTGGAGGAGGTTACAAAGATAGGGAGTGTTGTAGGGGCTGGAGGAGGTTACAGAGATAGGGAGGGGTGTAGGGACTGGAGGAGGTTACAGAGATAGGGAGAGTTGTAGGGGTTGGAGGAGGTTACAGAGATAGGGAGGGTTGTTGGGGCTGGAGGAGGTTACAGAGATAGGGAGGGTTGTAGGGGCTGCAGTAGGGTACAGAGATAGGGAGGGTTGTAGGGTCTGGAGGAGGTTACAGAGATAGGGAGGGTTCTAGGGGCTGGAGAAGGTTACAGAGATAGGGAAGGTTGTAGGGGCTGGTGGAGGTTACAGAGATAGGGAGGGTTGTAGGGACTGGAGGAGGTTACAGAGATAAGGAGGGTTGTCGGGACTGGTGGAGGTTACAGAGATAGGGAGTGTGGTAGGGCTGGAGGAGGTTACAGAGATAGGGAGGGTTGTAGGGACTGGTGGAGGTTACAGAGATAGGGAGGGTTGTGGGTCTGGAGGAGTTTACAGAGATAGGGAGGGTTGTAGGAGCTGGAGGAGGTTACAGAGATAGGGAGGGTTGTAGGGGCTGGAGGAGGTTACAGTGATAGGGAGGGTTGTAGGGACTGGCGGAGGTTACAGAGATAGGGAGGGTTGTAGGGGCAGGAGGAGGTTACAGAGATAGGGAGGGTTGTAGGGGCTGGAGGAGGTTATAGAGATCGGGGGGCGTGTATGGACTGGACGAGGTTACAGAGATAGGGAGGATTGTAGGGGCAGGAGGTTACAGAGATAGGGAGGGTTGTAGGGGCTGGAGGAGGTTATAGAAATCGGGAGGCGTGTAGGGACTGGAGGAGGTTACAGATATAGGGAGGGGTGTAGGGGCTGGAGGAGATTACAGAGATAGGGAGTGTTGTAGGGGCTGGAGGAGGTTACAGAGATAGGGAGGGTTATAGGGGCTGTAGGAGGTTACAGAGATAGGGAGGGTTATAGGGGCTGGAGGAGGTTACAGAGATAGGGAGGGTTGTAGGGACTGGTGGAGTTTACAGAGATAGGGAGGGGTGTAGGGACTGGTGGAGGTTACAGAGATAGGGAGGGTTGTAGGGACTGGTGGAGGTTACAGAGATAGGGAGGGTTGTAGGGACTGGTGGAGGTTACAGAGATAGGAATGGGTGTAGGGGCTGGAGGAGGTTACAGAGATAGGGAGGTGTGTAGGGACTGGAGGAAGTTACACAGATAGGGAGGTGTGTAGGGACTGGAGGAGGTTACACAGATAGGGAGGGGTGTAGGGACTGGAGGAGGTTACAGAGATAGGGAGGGGTGTAGGGGCTGGAGGACGTTACAGAGATAGGGAGGGGTGTAGGGGCTGGAGGAGGTTACAGAGATAGGAAGGGGTGTAGGGACTGGAGGAGGTTACAGAGAAAGGAAGGGATGTAGGGACTGGAGGAGGTTACAGAGATAGGGAGGGGTGTAGGGACTGGAGGATGTTACAGATATAGGGAGGGTTGTAGGCGCTGGAGGAGGTTACAGAGATAGGGACGGTTGTAGGGCCTGCTGGAGGTTACAGAGATAGGGAGGATTGTAGGGGCAGGAGGTTACAGAGATAGGGAGGGTTGTAGGGGCAGGAGGAGGTTACAGAGATAGGGAGGGTTATAGGGGCTGGAGGAGGTTACAGAGATAGGGAGGGTTATAGGGGCTGGAGGACGTTACAGAGATAGGTGGGTTATAGGGACTGGAGGAGGTTACAGAGATAGGGAGGGTTGTAGGGGCTGGAGGAGGTTACAGAGATAGGGAGGGTTGTAGGGGCTGGAGGAGGTTACAGAGATAGGAAGGGGTGTAGGGGCTGGAGGAGGTTACAGAGATAGGGAGGGTTATAGGGGCTGGAGGACGTTACAGAGATAGGTGGGTTATAGGGGCTGGAGGAGGTTACAGAGATAGGGAGGGTTGCAGGGGCTGGAGGAGGTTACAGAGATAGGGAGGGTTGTAAGAACTGGAGGAGGTTACAGAGATAGGGAGAGGTGTAGGGGCTGGAGGAGGTTACAGAGATAGGGAGTGTTTTAGGGGCTGGAGGAGGTTACAGAGATAGGGAGGGTTGTAGGGACTGGAGGAGGTTACAGAGATAGGGAGGGGTGTAGGGGCTGGAGGAGATTACAGAGATAGGGAGTGTTGTAGGGGCTGGAGGAGGTTACAGAGATAGGGAGGGTTGTAGCAACTGGAGGAGGTTACAGAGATAGGGAGGGTTGTAGGGGCTGGAGGAGGTTACAGAAATAGGGAGGGTTGTAGGGGCTGGAGGAGGTTACAGAGATAGGGAGGGGTGTAGGGACTGGAGGAGGTTACAGAGATAGGGAGGGGTGTAGGGGCTGGAGGAGGTTACAGAGATAGGGAGGGTTATAGGGGCTGGAGGGGGTTACAGAGATAGGGAGGGGTGTAGGGACTGGAGGAGGTTACAGAGATAGGGAGGGTTATAGGGGATGGAGGATGTTACAGAGATAGGGAGGGTTATAGGGGCTGGAGGAGGTTACAGAGATAGGGAGGGTTGTAGGGACTGGTGGAGGTTACAGAGATAGGGAGGGGTGTAGGGACTGGAGGAGGTTACAGAGATAGAGAGGGTTATAGGGGCTGGAGGGGGTTACAGAGATAGGGAGGGGTGTAGGGACTGGAGGAGGTTACAGAGATAGGGAGGGTTATAGGGCCTGGAGGATGTTACAGAGATAGGGAGGGTTATAGGGGCTGGAGGAGGTTACAGAGATAGGGAGGGTTATAGGGGCTGGAGGAGGTTACAGAGATAGGGAGGGGTGTAGGGACTGGTGGAGTTTACAGAGATAGGGAGGGGTGTAGGGACTGGTGGAGGTTACAGAGATAGGGAGGGGTGTAGGGGCTGGAGGAGGTTACAGAGATAGGAAGGGGTGTAGGGACTGGAGGAGGTTACAGAGAAAGGAAGGGATGTAGGGACTGGAGGAGGTTACCGAGATAGGGAGGGGTGTAGGGACTGGAGGATGTTACAGATATAGGGAGGGTTGTAGGCGCTGGAGGAGGTTACAGAGATAGGGACGGTTGTAGGGCCTGCTGGAGGTTACAGAGATAGGGAGGGTTGTAGGGGCTGGAGGAGGTTACAGAGATAGGGAGGGGTGTAGGGGCTGGAGGAGGTTACAGAGGTAGGGAGGGTTGTAGGGGCTGGAGGAGGTTACAGAGATAGGGAGGGTTGCAGGGGCTGGAGGAGGTTACAGAGATAGGGAGGGTTGTAGGGGCTGGAGGAGGTTACAGAGATAGGGAGGGTTGTAGGGGCTGGAGGAGGTTACAGATATAGGGAGGGTTGTAGGGGCTGGAGGAGGTTACAGAGATAGGGAGGGTTGTAGGGGCTGGAGGAGGTTACAGAGATAGGGAGGGTTGCAGGGGCTGGAGGAGGTTACAGAGATAGGGAGGGTTGTAGGGGCTGGAGGAGGTTACAGAGATATGGAGGGTTATAGGGGCTGGAGGAGGTTACAGAGATAGGGAGGGTTGTAGGGGCTGGAGGAGGTTACAGAGATAGGGAGTGTTGTAGGAGCTGGAGGAGGTTACAGAGATAGGGAGGGTTGTAGTGGCTGGAGGTGGTTACAGAGATAGGGAGGGTTGTAGGGGCTGGAGGAGGTTACAGAGATAGGGAGGGGTGTAGGGACTGGAGGAGGTTACAGAGATAGGGAGGGTTGTAGGAGCTGGAGGAGGTTACAGAGATAGGGAGGGTTGTAGGGGCTGGAGGTGGTTACAGAGATAGGGAGGGTTGTAGGGGCTGGAGGAGGTTACAGAGATAGGGAGGGGTGTAGGGACTGGAGGAGGTTACAGAGATAGGGAGGGTTGTAGGCGCTGGAGGACGTTACAGAGATAGGGAGGGTTGTAGGGGCTGGAGGAGGTTACAGAGTTAGGGAGGGGTGTAGGGGCTGGAGGAGGTTACAGAGATAGGGAGGGTTGTAGGGACTGGAGGAGGTTACAGTGATAGGCAGGGCTGTAGGAGCTGGAGGATGTTACAGAGATAGGGAGGGTTGTAGGGACTGGAGGAGGTTACAGAGATAGGAAGGGGTGAGATGTTTAGTGAGATTTGAAAACAAGGATGTGAATGTTAAATTTGTGGTGTTGCTAATCCAGGATCCAGTGTAGGTCAGTGAGCAGAGGAGCTGATGTGAGACCGGGATTTGGAGTGAGTTTGAACAGCGGGAATGTCAGGTACGAGCAGTTAGGGAGCTGAGCTGATCTTCAAATCCTCGTTCTTCATTTGATTGAAGTGAATGAAGGAATTATTTTTGGGCTAAAGATGACTGCTCATGGCTCCTGGCTTTGATCTCACCTTTAACTCAGACCTGATGTTGTCACTGACCCATTTATGGAAAGAGCATCCTTCACAATCACTCAGTAACACCAGCATGCACACACACACACACACACACACACACACATACACACACACACATACACACACACACACACACACACACACCTCCTCTCAACAATCACTCAGTAACACCAGCACACACACACACACACACACACACACACACAGCTCCTCTCAACAATCACTCAGTAACCCCAGCACACACACACACACACATACACACACACACACACACACACAGCTCATCTCAACAATCACTCAGTAACCCCAGCACTCACTCACACACACACACACACACACACACACACAGCTCTTCTCAACAATCACTCAGTAACCCCAGCACTCACACACACACACATACACACACACACACATACACACACACACACACACACACACGCGCACATATACACAGCTCCTCTCAACAATCACTCAGTAACTCCAGCACACAGAAGTGCAGTCACTGTTGTAATTTCGGAAATGCAGCAGACACTTTCTGCACAGCAAGATCCCACACATCATTATGTTATAAATAACCAGTTAATGTGTTTTGGTTGAGGGATAAAGATTGACCAGGACACTGGGGGTGGAGCGGGGTGGTGCAGGGGGTGGGGGAGAGGGGAGCACTCACCTGCACCTCTTCCAGATGTGACTCTCTCTATATGAATTGTCCAGAGGACAAAGGTCTCTCCCTGTCTCCACCTTACCCTCTCACCATCTCTCTCTCTCTCTCTCTCCATCTCCCTCTCTCTCTCCTTCCCTCTCTGTCTTGCTCTCTCTATCTCTCTCTCTCACGGTCTCCGTTACTCCCTCCCTCTCTCTCTCTTTCTCTCTTCCTCTCTCCTGCCTCTCCCTCTCTCTCTGAATCCATGTTTAAGGTTCTGCTCCCTGCGTGCAGTTTATTTTCAATCCACTTTGTCAGCTCTCATCTCCCCATGGATTCTTTGCAGGCTTGGGCCTAGTGAGAGTGGGCCAATCCTTGGGCCTAGTGAGAGTGGGCCAATCCTTGGGCCTAGTGAGGGTGGGCCAATCCTTGGGCCTAGTGAGGGTGGGCCAATCCTTGGGCCTAGTGAGGCTGGGCCAATCCTTGGGCCTAGTGAGGCTGGGCCAATCCTTGGGCCTAGTGAGGCTGGGCCAATCCTTAACCAGCACAAGAAATACCTGCTGAAAGAAAATATTGAGCTAAAAGCAAGTTATTCCAAAAGACAAGGCGCTGCCCCCAAGCCCAGAGGTCAAATGAGGATTGAGACAATTGCAGGTGAGGAGGTTAAAGCATTCACACAAGTCGTCTGTGACCCTTGACCCTGCATGGAGGTAGTTGAGGAATTTTTGGAGGGGTGGAAGGTGCCCCTCACTCAGTTGGTGGGGTGCGGGGACAGGAGGGAGATTGCCAGTCGATTCCCTTGCTGTACAACCTTAGCTATTGTGAGGAGCGATTGTGAGTAGACTGAAGGGAATCGCTCCCTGATTGGGAGTGTCCTTTTACAGAGGTTAGTCAGTGTGGGGACAGGGCGGGGGCAGGGAGAGGGGCAGCGAGGGGGGGTGGAGAAAGAGAGGCAGAAGGGGGGGGGGTGCCTGTTCTTACAAACACCTCCTCAGCACCTCAGCGTTCCTGGCCTTCATCACACTGGGGCTCTCGAACCCCCTCCTAATCTGTCCTCCAGCCGTGTCATTTGATGGGAGCCATTGTTATTAAGGTGCGAGGTGGGGGTGACTGTGTAAGCAGCAACGTGTCTGAAAGGGCTTTCGATCTAACGCTCTTCGATTTGATTCTCTCAGTCAACACTCTGGGATAGCTCCTCGCTGCTGTCCCTGTGATTCAGCCCTTTCACTTCCTGGGTAATAGCCCAGGACCTCTTAACCATAAATACCACAGAGCCCAGGATTCTCTCTCTCTCTCTCTGCTTCTCACCATCTCCCTGTCTCTTGTTTGCACTATCTTTCTCTCTCTCTTGTTCTCAGCTCTCTCTCTCTCTCGCCATCTCTCTCTGTCTCTCTCTCTCTCTCGCCATCTCTCTCTGTCTCTCTCTCTCTCTCGCCATCTCTCCGTCTCTCTCTCTTTCTCACCATTTGTCTCTTTCTCACCATACTTCACCCTCTCTCTCTCTCTCACCATCTCTCCCTGTCTCTCTCTCTCTCGCCATCTCTCCCTGTCTCTCTCTCTCTCTCGCCATCTCTCCCTGTCTCTCTCTCTCCATCTCTCCCTGTCTCTCTCTCTCTCTTGCTATCTCTCCCTATCTCTCTCTCGCCATCTCTCCCTGTCTCTCTCTCTCTCTCGCCATCTCTCCCTGTCTCTCTCTCGCCATCTCTCCCTGTCTCTCTCTCTCCATCTCTCCCTGTCTCTCTCTCTCTCTTGCTATCTCTCCCTGTCTCTCTCTCTCTTGCTATCTCTCCCTATCTCTCTTTCGCCATCTCTCCCTGTCTCTCTCTCTCTCTCGCCATCTCTCCCTGTCTCTCTCTCTCCATCTCTCCCTGTCTCTTTCTCTCTCTTGCTATCTCTCCCTGTCTCTCTCTCTCCATCTCTCCCTGTCTCTCTCTCTCTCTTGCTATCTCTCCCTGTCTCTCTCTCTCTCACCATCTCTCGCTCTCTCTCTCACCATCTCTCCCTGTCACTCTCTCTCCATCTCTCCCTGTCTCTCTCTCTCTCTTGCTATCTCTCCCTGTCTCTCTCTCTCTTGCTATCTCTCCCTATCTCTCTCTCGCCATCTCTCCCTGTCTCTCTCTCTCTCTTGCTATCTCTCCCTGTCTCTCTCTCTCTTGCTATCTCTCCCTATCTCTCTCTCGCCATCTCTCCCTGTCTCTCTCTCTCCATCTCTCCCTGTCTCTCTCTCTCTCTTGCTATCTCTCCCTGTCTCTCTCTCTCTTGCTATCTCTCCCTATCTCTCTCTCGCCAATTCTCCCTGTCTCTCTCTCTCTCTCGCCATCTCTCCCTGTCTCTCTCTCTCCATCTCTCCCTGTCTCTCTCTCTCTCTTGCTATCTCTCCCTGTCTCTCTCTCTCCATCTCTCCCTGTCTCTCTCTCTCTCTTGCTATCTCTCCCTGTCTCTCTCTCTCTTGCTATCTCTCCCTGTCTCTCTCTCTCTCTCACCATCTCTCCCTGTCTCTCTCTCTCTTGCCATCTCTCCCTATCTCTCTCTCTCTTGCTATCTCTCCCTATCTCTCTCTCTCCATCTCTCCCTGTCTCTCTCTCTCTCGTCAGCTCTCCCTGTCTCTCTCTCTTGCCATCTCTCCCTATCTCTCTCTCTCTTGCTATCTCTCCCTATCTCTCTCTCTCCATCTCTCCCTGTCTCTCTCTCTCCATCTCTCCCTGTCTCTCTCTCTCTCACCATCTCTCCCTGTCTCTCTCTCTCTTGCCATCTCTCCCTATCTCTCTCTCTCTTGCTATCTCTCCCTATCTCTCTCTCTCCATCTCTCCCTGTCTCTCTCTCTCTCGTCAGCTCTCCCTGTCTCTCTCTCTTGCCATCTCTCCCTATCTCTCTCTCTCTTGCTATCTCTCCCTATCTCTCTCTCTCCATCTCTCCCTGTCTCTCTCTCTCCATCTCTCCCTGTCTCTCTCTCTCTCACCATCTCTCCCTGTCTCTCTCTCTCTTGCCATCTCTCCCTATCTCTCTCTCTCTTGCTATCTCTCCCTATCTCTCTCTCTCCATCTCTCCCTGTCTCTCTCTCTCTCGTCAGCTCTCCCTGTCTCTCTCTCTTGCCATCTCTCCCTATCTCTCTCTCTCTTGCTATCTCTCCCTATCTCTCTCTCTCCATCTCTCCCTGTCTCTCTCTCTCCATCTCTCCCTGTCTCTCTCTCTCTCACCATCTCTCCCTGTCTCTCTCTCTCTTGCCATCTCTCCCTATCTCTCTCTCTCTTGCTATCTCTCCCTATCTCTCTCTCTCCATCTCTCCCTATCTCTCTCTCTCCATCTCTCCCTGTCTCTCTCTCTCACCAGCTCTCTCTGTCTCTCTCGCTTTCTCACCATCTCTTGCTCTCTCCCGCTCTCTCTCTCTCACCTACCACCACTCTCTCTCTCTCTCTCCTTCTTACACACACCATCTCTCTTTATTTCCTCTCTCTCTCTCTCTCTCTCTCTCCCCCCACAGCCTCAGCTTGCTGTCCTCTTCAATAACATCCTCCACTTTGCCGGTGTCAGCTACTGAAGCCAAGTCTAGTGACCCTGATGTGGGTGACTTGTGGGAACTCTGCCACCTCCCCCACCCCCACGCCCCCTCTCCCCAGCCTCTCCATTCCTTTCTGTCTGCTCGGGGCCCAGCATTGAGCTAATGGCTGTGGACACAGGTGGGAGGGAAGGGTGCGGGGGTGGAGGTGTGGGGCTTGGTGGTTGGATTTGTGAGGTGGGGCCTTGGTCTCCAGAAGCCAAATGGACATTTTAAGGACTGGGCGGCAATTAACTGCATTTCAGTTTTAATGTGGGATGTGGAATCCCACTAGGAAAAGAACCTGCAGCAGGGAATGTCCTCCCACTGTGAGTGCTCAGTGGACTGTGCCTAACATGTCCTGACACACGGCTTTGAAATTTGCCTGAGGCCCCTATACTAACAAAAAAACACACAATGCATGAGGAACTCGATCTCGCAGATCACTCATTCCTCATCCTGCCCCTCCCCCCACTCCCAATGTCTCTGCCTATCAGAGAGTCCGAGGCCTACCAGAGAGAATTTCCAATGTTCCTCTGCCCCCGAGTCCATCTCCACTTGATGTGATGTGATCTGAAGTCACCTCTATTTTCTAAGCAAGACACTATTAGTCTTTATTCAAGGACTGAATCTTTTAATCCTCATGACGAGGTGGGGGTGGGGGTAGGGGTGGTAACCGTTCCGTATTTATGCTTGTCCCTGTCCTCACTGCTCAGTCAGACACTGCCCATGTTGCTTAAACAGATACCAAGCAACGGAGGGTTAAATGGCGCTGAGTTCTAGCACAGTTAGGCACAGGGTGATCCCAAACCCTCACCACCTTGTCTACAACAACCTCTTGGCTTTATATCACACCCTTACCCTGGTAACAAGCCCAAAGATGCTACCCTCCCCATCGGTGTTGTGGGTGTACCTACACCACAGCGGTTCAAGAAGGCAGCTCCCCACCACCTTCTCAAGGGGCAATTAGGGGTGGGTAATAAATGCTGGGCCCAGCCAGCGAAGTCCAGGTCCCAAGGAAGAATAAAACAAACATGAGCATCGACCCGAGCCACACAAGGCGATACTCGGGACAGGTAACCGAAATCGCGGTCAAGGAGCTCGGCTTTAAGGAGCCTCTTAAAGGAGGAGAGGGGGAGAGAGAGAGAGGCGGAGAGGTTTAGGAAGGGAATTCCGGAGCTTAGGGCCCCAGGCAGCTGAAGGCCCGGCCGCCAATGGTGGAGCGATGGGAATCGGGGGATGGTCAAGAGGCCGGAATTGGAGGAGCGCAGAGATCTCGGAGGGTTGTAGGGGCTGGAGGAGGTTACAGAGATAGGGAGGGTTGTAGGGGCTGGAGGAGGTTACAGAGATAGGGAGGGGTGTAGGGGCTGGAGGAGGTTACAGAGATAGGGAGGGTTGTAGGGGCTGGAGGAGGTTACAGAGATAGGGAGGGCTGTAGGGGCTGGAGGAGGTTACAGAGATAGGGAGGGTTGTAGTGGCTGGAGGAGGTTACAGAGATAGGGAGCGTTGTAGGGGCTGGAGGAGGTTACAGAGGTAGGGAGGGTTGTAGGGGCTGGAGGAGGTTACAGAGATAGGGAGGGTTGTAGGGGCTGGAGGAGGTTACAGAGATAGGGAGGGGTGTAGGGGCTGGAGGAGGTTACAGAGATAGGGAGGGGTGTAGGGGCTAGAGGAGCTTACAGAGATAGGGAGGGTTGTAGGGGTTGGAGGAAGTTACAGAGATAGGGAGGGGTGTAGGGGCTGGAGGAGGTTACAGAGATAGGGAGGGTTGTATGGGCTGGAGGAGGTTACAGAGATAGGGATGGTTGTAGGGGCTGGAGGAGGTTACAGAGATAGGGAGGGGTGTAGGGGCTGGAGGAGGTTACAGAGATAGGGTCGGTTGTAGGGGCTGGAGGAGGTTACAGAGATAGGGAGGGGTGTAGGGGCTGGAGGAGGTTACAGAGATAGGGAGGGTTGTAAGGGCTGGAGGAGGTTACAGAGATAGGGAGGGTTGTAGGGGCTGGAGGAGGTTACAGAGATAGGGAGGGGTGTAGGGGCTGGAGGAGGTTACAGAGATAGGAGGGGTGTAGGGGCTGGAGGAGGTTACAGAGATAGGGAGGGTTGAAGGGGCTGGAGGAGGTTACAGAGATAGGGAGGGTTGTAGGGGCTGGAGGAGGTTACAGAGATAGGGAGTGTTGTAGGGGCTGGAGGAGGTTACAGAGATAGGGAGGATTGTATGGGCTGGAGGAGGTTACAGAGATAGGAACGGTTGTAGGGGCTGGAGGAGGTTACAGAGATAGGGAGGGTTGTAGGGGCTGGAGGAGGTTACAGAGATAGGGAGGGTTGTAGGGGCTGGAGGAGGTTACAGAGATAGGGAGTGTTGTAGGGGCTGGAGGAGGTTACAGAGATAGGGAGGATTGTATGGGCTGGAGGAGGTTACAGAGATAGGAACGGTTGTAGGGGCTGGAGGAGGTTACAGAGATAGGGAGGGTTGTAGGGGCTGGAGGAGGTTACAGAGATAGGGAGGGGTGTAGGGCCTGGAGGAGGTTACAGAGATAGGGAGGGGTGTAGGGCCTGGAGGAGGTTACAGAGATAGGGACGGTTGTAGGGGCTGGAGGAGGTTACAGAGATAGGGAGGGGTCTAGGGGCTGGAGGAGGTTACAGAGATAGGGAGGGGTCTAGGGGCTGGAGAACCCATTCTCACTCTGCCCTCGTCCCCTCTGATCAGCCGTTGGGGATGGTGTGTGTGCAGAGACACTGAAATGTTAGGTTGGGACAGAGACACTGAAACGTTAGGTTGGGACAGAGACACTGAAATGTTAGGTTGGGTCAGAGACACTGAAACGTTAGGTTGGGTCAGAGACACTGAAACGTTAGGTTGGGACAGAGACACTGAAACGTTAGGTTGGGTCAGAGACACTGAAACGTTAGGTTGGGACAGAGACACTGAAACGTTAGGTTGGGACAGAGACACTGAAACGTTAGGTTGGGACAGAGACACTGAAACGTTAGGTTGGGACAGAGACCTTTCAGCTTTGGGGTCTGGGATCCAATCCAGGGCCTGATTGACGGGAGCTGAGCTAAGCTGCTGATGTGACTGTAACTGGGATAAGTCAGTGTTGTTCCAAACATCTTCCCAGTGAAAGTGTCACGGAAACTGGGAGCTTAGATACAAAGAGAGCAGCAGTCCTCCAACCTGACTCCATCATTCAAATCCATTCTGAGGGCTCAGGGCTATAGGGATAGAGAGGGGGAATGGGACTGACTACATAGCCTCCCAGAGGGCTGGCATGGCCTCAGTAGCTGAATGACCTCCTCAGTATCCTAAAGTGATTCATCCAAGACATATTCTTCACTGTCTAACATTCCAGTCAAGAACCCAGTGCAACCTTTTTCCAATTGACACTCTCGATGCATCTCTTCCCATCCCCACCTACCTATCCCTCTCTCTGTCTCTCTCTCTCTGTCTCTCTCTCTGTCTCTCACTCCCAGACTCTCTCTCTCTCTCTCTGTCTCTCTCTCTCTCTCTGTCTCTCTCTCTCTGTGCACCTCACCCTGTATCTCTCACTCTCTGTCTCTCTCTCTGTCTCTCACTCCCTGCCTCTCTCTCTCTCTATGTCTCTCTCTCTCTCTCTCTCTCTGTGTCTCTCTCTCTCTGTGCATCTCACCCTGTATCTCTCACTCTCTGTCTCCCTCTCACTCTCTGTACCTCTCTGTCACCCTCTTACCATCACCAATCCGACTCGGGGGGGACAGATGCTGCTGAGACAACACAAAGTTTCAGGAACCCAGAAATACTGCACTCAGCAAACTTCTGGACAGCCTGAGGGGCAGAGAGAGAGGTTATAAACCTCAGCAGGAAGATAGAATGAGACAATGAGACAGAGTGAGAGAGAGGTACAGAGAGCAAGAGAGAGGCAGAGAGTGCGCGAGGCACAGAATGGGGGAGACAGAGAGTGAATGGCACAATGAGTGAGAGAGATAAAGTGGGAGAGAGACAAAGAGTGAGTGACAAAGAGAGAGGGAGAGCAAGAGTGAGGGACAGAGAGAGTGATAGAGACAGAGAGTGAGAGACACCAAGGGTGAGCGAGAGACACAGAGGGTGAGTGAGAGACACAGAGGGTGAGAGAGACAGAGGGTGAGAGAGACAGAGGGTGAGAGAGACAGAGAGTGAGAGAGAGACAGAGAGTGAGAGAGAGACAGAGAGTGAGAGAGAGACAGAGAGTGAGAGAGAGACACAGAGAGTGAGGGAGACACAGAGAGTGAGGGAGACACAGAGAGTGAGGGAGACAATGAGAGAGAGGTACAATTGGTGATGGTACAGATAGTGTCACTCTACATGAATCTTCTAGTCTGACCCCAGGGAGTTCCAGATGATTGAGGGGTCACCCAGCCATCCTGTTCTTGGCTAGAGCCACTGCAATGATGTGGCCGCTGCTCACAAACTGTTTTCATCCCTTAGCTACAGCAGCCTCCAGTGTTCGGACAGATGTGAAGTTGTTAGGTGCAGTGAGGCTGTCTGTGTGGGAAGCTGTTATTACACTAACGCGGCTACACCAACCCCGCAGGGTCAATGTTTCTGACATATCCCACTCTGCCCCCTTCCTTTCTGAACCCACTCCGCCCCCATAGCCTATGGTTTTACCCTGACACGTATAACGGCCTCACAGTGACATCTTCCTGGAGATTTGATGATGGGACACCAGATTGCGGGACTCTTGCCGACGTGACGCTGGATCATGTGACGCTGGATCACATGATGCTTGCCCACAGATTGCCAATGTTATTGCCCTGTGCCCTTGCCTATCACTGGTTCCTCGCTGAGCCAGTGTGGACGGGTCCAGTGTCCAGTGTTTCTGTCCCTCAGTCTGAGGCCCATGTCCAGTTCCAGTTTCCTGTGAATGTGAGTGGGGGGGTGGGGGAGTGGGGTGGGGGGGTCAGGGTTACAAAGTGGAGAGAGAAATTAACAGAAATGTTTTCAAACGGAGCAGGTGATTGGAAAAGTGAGGGTTTCGCCATCAGCTACCCCCGGACTGAGACTGCATCACCACCTCAGAGGGAATTGGAAAAGGAAGATTATTTAAAGGGTGTGGGGAAAAGGCAGGGATGCGGGATTGGGAATAGTGAGCACCAGTACAGACTCGATGAGCTGAATGGCCTGCAACTGGGTGTCCAGGGCCCCGCTCCCTCCATCCTTGAGGGTCCCTACATCCCTCTGTCCAAAAACAGCTGCAGCAATGGGCACCCAACAAACTTCCGATTCTTTCATCCCGAGGTTTGACCATTAAACTGGAAAAGAAAAGAAGGTTGTGTAAAGATAAGTGCAGACGTTTGCACTCCTGTCAAAGTATTTACTCATGCAGTGTTTCTCCTCAGCATTTCGGAATTTTCAGAAGGTTAACTGAAGGATTGGGATGATTTCCTTGACAATGTCCTACACTGCCCTACATAAAACACTGCCCCCTCGTCACCAGCTTCATCTCCTCCTGTCCTCATTCGCACAAAAGGCTGCATTCCCTCTCCTCCCATCTGCTCCAACAACCTACTTCCTGCACCCTCCCATTCTCTGGCGCTGTTGGAATGCTGCCTCGAGCACTCGATTCAGTCACCTTGACTGTCCGATAGTTGCGGAGAGGGGAACGAGAGAGCAGGAACATGTATTTCCGCTGCCTTGGGACAACTCTAAACGCTTCACGGCTGCAGTGAAGGATGGCAGTGAATCCTGTACTGTTACGTGAAGGACTGAAGAGGCCATTCAGCCCCTCTTAACTACAGCAGAGGAACAGGCCATTCAGTCCACCTGCTCCGCATGAGCCTCCTCCCCACCCCCTCTCTATCTCACCCCATCCCCAAATCCTTCTGTTCCTTTCTCCCTCGTGTATTTATCCAGCTTCTCCTTAAATGTCTCTAAACTATTCACCTCAGCCACTCCCTGTGGGAGTGAGTTCCACACTCTCTCCACTCTCTGGGTAAAGGGGTTTCTCCTGAATTCCCCCTGGGATTTATCAGTGACTGTCTCATGCTGATGGCCCCAATTGTTCCCCTCATTCATTCAACAGAATCTAATTTTCTCTGAAATGATCATAGCATTTATACATTTTCTGGAGTTTCCATCTGCCAGTTAATTCCAGTTTGGACAGAGCCTAATATCCGTCTCCATGTTGTATTTTGTCCTTTGAGTTGGTGTCTGCAGTTCGGTTCAGTGTTTGTTCAGAATTGAGTAATTAGATCCAACCTTGTTCTGTAAAGCCGCCTGTCTGAAACTAGGTTGAAGATCTGAAACGACGGTAGATAGAGGGAGTGACTGGGACTCTCACACTCCGAGCAAGGTTCAAGAGAGTGACTGAGAGAACATTCAGCATGACGAAACACTCCTTATAGAGTGACTGAGAGAGGGTGCAGAATGCAGAGAGAGAGAGAGAGGTGAGATTCTCATGTGACAGAGAGAGAGAGAAAGTGAGATTCTCATGTGACCGAGAGAGAAGGCACACTGGAGTGATGCAGTATGAACTATGAGAGCTGGCTTCACTCTTACTTCAGACAGGGCGGGTGAATGAGTTACAGTGAGGTCGGGGGAGGGGAAAGCTGCTAGAGGGGGGTACAGTTCACATTTTGTCTCTGCGCCCATTCCCTCTCCATCCCCGGAGATAACTGGCAGCTCGGAGGTGTCTGTGCTGAGCTGAGACTGCATGTTCACGCTGGGGCTCTGTGTGAGTGGTCCTGTCCTGTGTTAGCGTGTGAATAAATCAACAGAAACTGCAGGGGACCCAGCGAGAGTCATTGTGGATCAGGACACCTCCTTCACTTGGATTCCTTCGGTAACCCTGAATACAGGCACTGGAAGATGTGCAGTGCTCGGGAGGAATAGCTTCGAATCTTGGAGCTAATTATAAATTGCAATCACAGGGATGATTTGTTAATTAGAGTTTGAATGTGCACTGACCCTGGGACACCTGCAATTACAGTTCTTTCACCAGGCACCCATGTGTATCTCATAAAAATACCTGACTCTTCTCATCATCCAAATTCAAAGTGAATAAATCTAACACACCAGAGGAGCAAATACACAACTGGACTGGTCACTGCTCTGACCTCTGACCTCAGACCTTTGCATTCACTCATGGAGTCCAAGTGTTATTCTGTGCCGGGGCTGGGGGTGAAGGTTCATCCAGAGGACAATGGATTTCTGATATTGTACTGAGTTTGCTGGGCCAGGAGGAGGCGATGGTGTCTTCAATCTGGGGCAATGTCACTTGTGACAAAAGTTTAACGTCGGCAGTGCAGCCTCATGAGGCAAACAGGAGCCAGGTCCCCCACACACTGACCCTCACTGGGGTACGGGTCCCACACACACTGACTCTCACTGGGGTACAGGTCCCCCACACACTGACTCTCACTGGGGTACGGGTCCCCCACACACTGTCTCTCACTGGGGTACGGGTCCCCCACACACTGACTCTCACTGGGGTACGGGTCCCCCACACACTGACTCTCACTGGGGTACGGGTCCCCCACACACTGACCCTCACTGGGGTACGGGTCCCACACACACTGACTCTCACTGGGGTACGGGTCCCACACACACTGACTCTCACTGGGGTACGGGTCCCACACACACTGACTCTCACTGGGGTACGGGTCCCACACACACTGACTCTCACTGGGGTACGGGTCCCACACACACTGACTCTCACTGGGGTACGGGTCCCACACACACACACTGACTCTCACTGGGTTACGGGTCCCCCACACACTGACCCTCACTGGGGTATGGGTCCCACACACACTGACTCTCACTGGGGTACGGGTCCCACACACACTGACTCTCACTGGGGTACGGGTCCCACACACACTGACTCTCACTGGGGTACGGGTCCCCCACACACTGACCCTCACTGGGGTACGGGTCCCCCACACACTGACTCTCACTGGGGTAAGGGTCCCACACACACACTGACTCTCACTGGGGTACGGGTCCCACACACACTGACTCTCACTGGGGTACGGGTCCCACACACACTGACTCTCACTGAGGTACGGGTCCCCCACACACTGACTCTCACTGGGGTACGGGTCCCACACACACTGACTCTCACTGGGGTACGGGTCCCACACACACTGACTCTCACTGGGGTACGGGTCCCACGCACACTGACTCTCACTTGGGTACGGGTCCCACACACAGTGACTCTCACTGGGGTACGGGTCCCACACACACTGACTCTCACTGGGGTACGGGTCCCACACACACTGACTCTCACTGGGGTACGGGTCCCACACACACTGACTCTCACTGGGGTAAGGGTCCCACACACACTGACTCTCACTGGGGTACGGGTCCCACACACACTGACTCTCACTGGGGTACGGGTCACCCACACACTGACTCTCACTGGGGTACGGGTCACCCACACACTGACTCTCACTGGGGTACGGGTCCCACACACACTGAGTCTCACTGGGGTACGGGTCCCACACACACTGACTCTCACTGGGGTACGGGTCCCACACACACTGACTCTCACTGGGGTACGGGTTCCACACACACTGACTCTCACTGGGGTACGGGTCCCACACACACTGACTCTCACTGGGGTACGGGTCCCACACACACTGACTCTCACTGGGGTACGGGTCCCACACACACTGACTCTCACTGGGGTACGGGTCCCACACACACTGACTCTCACTGTGGTCCGGGTTCCACACACACTGACTCTCACTGTGGTCCGGGTTCCACAGGAGTCTGTTGTTCTCTGACACTTTCTCCAAGTAATTGTTCTCTGTATGTGAACCTGGATGTTGAACTATGTGGGGCGCCACTCTGTGTGGTATCACCCTCTTGAGCTGTGTTAGGTTGTTATTGGTCTATCAGTATCTCTCCCTGTTTGATCTGAGCATGTGTCTGGTGGGACCTGCTTCCAATTGGAACACCACCCTATTGCCCAGCTCTCCTGGTTGTCCTTGTAGAGAGGGGAGTGATAAACCGAACCTGACTGGCTCTACGCTCTCCGCTCCTTCACCCAAGGCGACTTTGTGTTTCTTGGTGCCGAGTCCAGGTTCCTCTCTTCCTATCGTCATCTCCACGCTCAAACATCAAACTGTTGTGCAGTCTGGTCCTGAAATTGCTTGCACCAACACCCCTTGGGGCATTGACTCTGTCTCTCTCAATCTATCACTCTGTCTCTCTCTCTTTCTCTCTCTCTCTTGCTCCAGGCATCTGACTACTCGCTGTTCTCTCTCTCTCTCCCTCCCTGTGATCTGAAACTCATGTTTTATTTTCCAAATCTTTAAGGTGTTTTTTAGTGGAATTTTTCTGTGTCCTGTGTTAATGGAAGGTGATCATGTGGCTCATTTCTAATGGGTTACAATTTAGATTAAAATAAGAGAGAGGAATTTGATGTAGGGGCTGTAATATCATGGACTGTAATTTCACATTACAGTCTACCTACCCTGTTGTGTGTGTGTGTGTGTGTGTGTGTGTGTGTGTGTGTGTGTGTGTGTGTGTGTGTGTGTGTGTGTGTGTGTTTTCATTTATCCATTCACGGGGATGTAGGCTTCACTGGCTGGGCCCAGCATTTATTGCCCATCCCTAATTGCCCCTTGAGAAGGTGGGGGTGAGCTGCCTTCTTGAACCGCTGCAGTCCATGTGGTGCAGGTACACCCACAGTGCTGTTAGGGAGGGAGCTCCTGGATTTTGACCCAGCGACAGTGAAGGAACGGTGATATATTTCCAAGTCAGGATGGTGAGTGACTTGGAGGGGAACTTCCAGGTGGTGGTGTTCCCCATGTGTCTGCTGCCCTTGTCCTTCTAGATGGTAGTGGTTGTGGGTTTGGAAGGTGCTGTCTAAGGAGCCTTGGTGAATTCCTGCAGTGCATCTTGTAGATGGTACACACACTGCTGCTACAGTGTGTCGGTGGTGGAGGGAGTGAATGTTTGTGGATGGGGTGTCAATCAAGCGGGGCTGCTTTGTCCTGGATGGTGTCCAGCTTCTTGAGTGTTGTGGGAGCGGCACTCATCCAGGCAAGTGGGGAGTATTCCATCACACTCCTGACTTGTGCCTTGTAGATGGTGGACAGGCTTTGGGGAGTCAGGAGGTGAGTTACTCACCACAGGATTTCTAGCCTCTGACCTGCTCTTGTAGCCACAGTATTTATATGGCTGGTCCAGTTCAGTTTCTGGTTAATGATAACCCCCCAGGAAGTTAATAGTATGGGATTCAGAGATGATAATGCCATTGAACGTCAAGGGGTGATAGTTAGATTCTCTCATTACCTGACACTTGTGTGGTGTGAATGTTATTTGCCACTTGTCAGCCCAAGCCTGGATATTGTCCAGGTCTTGCTGCATTTGGACATGGACTGCTTCAGTATCTGAGGAGTTGTGAATGGTGCTGAACATTGTGCAATCATCAGCGAACATCCCCACTTCTGACCTTATGATGGAAGGAAGGTCATTGATGAAGCAGCTAAAGATGGTTGGGCCGAGGACACTACCCTGAGGAACTCCTGCAGTGATGTCCTGGAGCTGAGGTGACTGATCTCCAACAACCACAACCATCTTCCTTTGTGCTGGGTATGACTCCAACCAGTGGAGAGTTTTCCCCCTGATTCCCATTTACTCCAGTGTTGCTAGGGCTCCTTAGATACATAGAGGTCCACAGCACAGAAAAGGCTCTTCAGCCCATCGAGTCTGCGCCACTTAAACAAGTACCGAACTATTCTAATCCCATTTTCCAGCATTAGGCCCATAGCCTTGTATAC
>JANJGN010000033.1:4401704-4416704 GCA_026770705.1 Isurus oxyrinchus
TACGGGTTCCACACACACTGACTCTCACTGGGGTACGGGTCCCACACACACTAACACTCACTGGGGTACGGGTCCCACACACACTGACTCTCACTGGGGTACGTGTCCCACACACACTGACTCTCACTGGGGTACGGGTCCCACACACACACACTGACTCTCATTGGGGTACGGATCCCACACACACTGACTCTCACTGGGGTACGGGTCCCACACACACTGACTCTCACTGGGGTACAAGTCCCACACACTGACTCTCCCCAGGGTACGGGTCCCATACACACTGACTCTCACTGGGGTACGGGTCCCATACACACTGACTCTCACTGGGGTACAGGTCCCATACACACTGACTCTCACTGGGGTACGGGTCCCACACACACTGACTCTCACTGGGGTACGGGTCCCACACACACTGACTCTCACTGGGGTACGGGTCCCACACACACTGACTCTCACTGGGGTACGGGTCCCACACACACAGTGACTCTCACTGGGGTACGGGTCCCACACACACTGATTCTCACTGGGGTACGGGTCCCACACACACACTGACTCTCACTGGGGTACTGGTCCCACACACACTGACTCTCACTGGGGTACTGGTCCCACACACACTGACTCTCACTGGGGTAAGGGTCCCAGACACACTGACTCTCACTGGGATACGGGTCCCACACACACACACTGACTCTCACTTGGGTACAGGTCCCACACACACTGACTCTCACTGGGGTACGGGTCTCACACACACTGACTCTCACCGGGGTACGGGTCCCACACACACTGACTCTCCCCAGAGTATGGGTCCCACACACACTGACTCTCACTGGGGTACGGGTCACACACACACTGACTCTCACTGGGGTACGGGTCCCACACACACACTGACTCTCACTGGGGTATGGGTCCCACACACACTGACTCTCACTGGGGTACGGGTCCCATACACACTGACTGTCACTGGGGTACGGGTCCCACACACACTGACTCTCACTGGGGTACGGGTCCCACGCACACTGACTCTCACTGGGTTACGGGTCCCACGCACACTGACTCTCACTGGGGTACGGGTCCCACACACACTGACTCTCACTGGGGTACGGGTCCCACACACACACTGACTCTCACTGGGGTACAGGTCCCACACACACTGACTCTCAAAGGGGTACGGGTCCCACACACACTGACTCTCACTGCAGAGTGGGTCCCACACACACTGACTCTCACTGGGGTACGGGTCCCACACACACTGACTCTCACTGGGGTACGGGTCCCACACACACTGACTCTCACTGGGGTACGGGTCCCACACACACTGACTCTCACTGGGGTACGGGTCCCATACACACTGACTCTCACTGGGGTACGGGTCCCACACACAATGACTGTCCCCGGGGTACGGGTCCCACACACACTGACTCTCACTAGGGTACGAGTCCCACACACACTGACTCTCACTGGGGTACAGGTCCCATACACACTGACTCTCACTGGGGTACGGGTCCCACACACACTGACTCTCACTGGGGTACGGGTCCCACACACACTGACTCTCACTGGGGTACGGGTCCCACACACACTGACTCTCACTGGGGTACGGGTCCCACACACACAGTGACTCTCACTGGGGTACGGGTCCCACACACACTGATTCTCACTGGGGTACGGGTCCCACACACACACTGACTCTCACTGGGGTACTGGTCCCACACACACTGACTCTCACTGGGGTACGGGTCCCACACACACTGACTCTCACTGGGGTAAGGGTCCCGGACACACTGACTCTCACTGGGATACGGGTCCCACACACACACACTGACTCTCACTTGGGTACGGGTCCCACACACACTGACTCTCACTGGGGTACGGGTCTCACACACACTGACTCTCACCGGGGTACGGGTCCCACACACACTGACTCTCCCCAGAGTATGGGTCCCACACACACTGACTCTCACTGGGGTACGGGTCCCACACACACACAGACTCTCACTGGGGTATGGGTCCCACACACACTGACTCTCACTGGGGTACGGGTCCCATACACACTGACTGTCACTGGGGTACGGGTCCCACACACACTGACTCTCACTGGGGTACGGGTCCCACGCACACTGACTCTCACTGGGTTACGAGTCCCACGCACACTGACTCTCACTGGGGTACGGGTCCCACACACACTGACTCTCACTGGGGTACGGGTCCCACACACACACTGACTCTCACTGGGGTACAGGTCCCACACACACTGACTCTCAAAGGGGTACGGGTCCCACACACACTGACTCTCACTGGGGTACGGGTCCCACACACACTGACTCTCAAAGGGGTATGGGTCACCCACACACTGACTCTCACTGGGGTACGGGTCCCACACACACTGACTCTCACTGGGGTACGGGTCCCACACACACTGACTCTCACTGCAGAGTGGGTCCCACACACACTGACTCTCACTGGGGTACGGGTCCCACACACACTGACTCTCACTGGGGTACGGGTCCCACACACACTGACTCTCACTGGGGTACGGGTCCCACACACACTGACTCTCACTGGGGTACGGGTCCCACACACACTGACTCTCACTGGGGTACGGGTCCCACACACACTGACTCTCACTGGATGATGATAACGTGCAGGGTTACAGGAAGGAGACTCCTGGCTGCTGAGGGATTCCAGATTGTATTTTTGACTGAGCGGTAGCTTCAGGTATTTACATTGTTGGTGCTTGAGCAGGCTTGCGAGAGATGAGGTTGCTTCTGGAGACAGTGAGGGACAGAGCTGTTTGCGAATAGTAAGGTGAGAGGTACCCTGGGTTCAGGAGTTGTGAGTGAGCGGAGGGCCTGAGTGTGGGGCTATGATGGAGGAACGGGTTTTGGGCACTGTGGTGGTCCTGGAGTGACATGGATTGGAAAGCGGACAACGGAACATTCCAGATCTGTGAAGAAATACTTTCACTTCCATAGTAATATTCACGGCCCTGCTCCTCCCAATCGCTTCCCAGCCAGTGGAGTATTATTTTCAAGCATGGTCAGTATTATAGGAAACAAGGCTGCCAATTGGAGCACAGCATGATCCCAAAAACACTAATGGGATAATGGCTAGAATATCCCTCAGCACTGACCCTCTGACAGTGCAGCACTCCCTCAGCACTGACCCTCCGACAGTGCGGTACTCCCTCAGTACTGACCCTCTGTCAGTGCAGCACTCCCTCAGTACTGACCCTCTGACAGTGCAGCACTCCCTCAGTACTGACCCTCCGACAGCGCGGCACTCCCTCAGTACTGACCCTCCGACAGTGCAGCACTCCCTCAGTACTGACCCTCTGACAGTGCAGCACTCCCTCAGTACTGACCCTCTGACAGTGCGGCACTCCCTCAGACCCTCTGACAGTGCAGCACTCCCTCAGTACTGACACTCCGACAGCGCGGCACTCCCTCAGTACTGACCCTCTGACAGTGCAGCACTCCCTCAGTACTGACACTCCAACAGTGCAGCACTCCCTCAGTACTGACCCTCTGACAGTGCAGCACTCCCTCAGTACTGACACTCCGACAGTGCAGCACTCCCTCAGCACTGACCCTCTGACAGTGCGGCACTCCCTCAGTACTGACCCTCCGACAGTGCAGCACTCCTTTCCTAGCGACTCTGGGAGTGTCAGTCTGGCTACTGAGTGGGTGTCTGGAGTCCGGGCCCCCATGCTTGCCTGATGTAGAGTTGAGGTGACAGGCTGCCCATTCTGTCTCCAGCTCCGGAAGTCAATATTGGATCAGGTCTGACAGTTATGGTTCAGCCAAGCGGAGCTTATCTTCGACTGCCATTTATCTGTGCTCTGCCTCCCTGTGTACTGGGAGCTGATTATGGTAAATATATAAAAATATTGAGTTTATCCCTCAGGGAGAAACATGTCATTGTCGCTTCAATGGCTTGGGTACAAATGTGAGGCCGGTGCACAGGGAGCGAGGGAAATAACTGAAGTTTTCAACATCCGTGCAGATTAACTGGGGAACACTTGGACATCAGTGTGAGGTGAACCGTTAGTACTGAGGGTACAGAACCTCCCTGTTGAGCGAGAGAGCATCTGCCCACTTCCCTGAGTGCCAGCAGGCACCCCGAAGATGTTCCTCCCACAATGCCAAGGGTCTGAGACAGGAGATCCTGGGGGTAAGAGCATCAGGCAGGTTGACTGGGAAGAAATGGGAACGGAGAGTTTATCAGCGGCAGGAAGGACAGGAGATGCTGGAGTTCCTTGATCCACCGGACTGAGCGTGAGGGCAGCGGGTCCAGCTCTTTAAAACGAAGGAGCGATTTGATAGGGTGGACACAGAGAAGGTGTTTCCACTTGTCGGGGTGACCAGAACTCAGGGCCATCATTGCATTGCAAGATGGTCCAATCAGCAAATTCAGCTTTCAATCCAAAGAACTGTCACCCTCTGACAGTGTGGCACTCCCTCAGTACTGACCCTCTGACAGTGCGGCACTCCCTCAGTACTGACCCTCTGACAGTGCGGCACTCCCTCAGTACTGACCCTCTGACAGTGCAGCACTCCCTCAGTACTGACCCTCTGACAGTGCGGCACTCCCTCAGTACTGACCCTCTGACAGTGCGGCACTCCCTCAGTACTGACCCTCCGACAGTGCTGCACTCCCTCAGTACTGACCCTCTGACAGTGCGGCACTCCCTCAGTACTGACCCTCTGACAGTTCGGCACTCCCTCAGTACTGACCCTCCGACAGTGCAGCACTCCCTCAGTACTGACCCTCCGACAGTGCGGCACTCCCTCAGTACTGACCCTCTGGCAGTGCGGTTCTCCCTCAGTACTGACCCTCCGAACCAGAAGTGAGGAAACGGTTTGAGGGGTTTATAAGTTCTTTGCCAGAGCAGCGATATTGAAGATTCCTCGCTTGTCGTTGTTTGAAGCTGATGGGGTGAGAGGGAGATGGGGGGGTGGGGTGGGGTGGAGGATCCTCCTGTGGAGCATTAACCCCAGCACGGAGCAGACGGGGCGAATGGCCTGCTCGTGTGCTGTGAGAATTCTCCGTTAACACTGCACAGCTCCCGCAGAGATTGATCTGCCTCTGCCCCCCGGGTAATGGGCGGCAGAACGATGTCTCCTGAATCTTCCGCTCCCTCTAACGTTTTGCTTGTTTCCTTTGACAGCTACCTCCGAGGGTAATGAGGAGGGTCTGGAGAACCGGCATGGAGGGGCATGTCACACTAAAAAGATGAAGGTCACCCTGAAGGTTGGACAAGGTACGTGGATTTGAGCCTTAGCCCGCCAGGAGCCACCACTGGCCTGACATCTCGACCCATTACCCGATTCGATTGAGTCTCCAGCTACAGATACAGGCCATTCTGCCCATCTGCTCCGTGCCGGTGTTACTGCCCCACACCAGCCTCCTCCCCTCCCCCCTCTCCGTCTCCCCCCATCCCCCTATCCTTCTATTTCTTTCTCCCTCACGCGTTTATCCAGCTTCCCCTCAAATTTCTCTACACTATTCACCTCAACCTCTCCCCGTGGGAGTGAGTTCCACACTCTCCCCGCTCCCTGGGTACAGGAGTCTCTCCCGAATTCCCCTTTGGATTTATTAGTCATTACCTCATATTGACGGTCCAGAGATTGGTCTCACCCACGAGCGGAGACATCTTCCCAATTTCTACCCTGTCAAACCCGCTTAAGGAATATGATAAAGTTCTCTATCCCCCAATCCCTCCCCCTCCTGCGGGTTCTATGAGGCTGTGTAGGTGAAAGAATACGTTAGAGTGATTAAATCAGAGTCCGGGACGTTTTTATGGAATGTTAAAGTCTTTATAAATCTCAGGCTAGACCTCAGCTGGAGGATTGGCCCCAATTCCGGGCTCTGCCCTTTGGGAAGGATGTCCAGGCCTTGGGGAGGGTGCGGAGGGAGATTTACTGGAATGTTCCCAGCGCTGAGGGAGTTCAGTTCATGTGGAGAGACTGGAGAAGCTGGGATTGTTCTCCTTAGAACAGAGAAGGTTAAGGGGGAGATTGAATCGATGCGTTCAAAATCACGAGGGCGTTTGGATAGAGTCAATGAGGAGAAACTGTTTCCAGTGGCAGGAGGGTCGGTAACCAGAGGGACACAGATTGAAGAGAGTCGGGAAAAGAACCAGAGGGGAAGGTTTATTTACACAGCGAGTTGTTGTGATCTGGAAGGCGCTGCCTGAAAGGGCGGTGGAAGCAGATTCAACAGGAACTTTCAACAGGGAATTGGATAAATACCTGAAAAGGAAACATTTGCCAGACTATGGGGGAAGCGGGACAAATTGGATAGATCTTTCAAAAGCACCAGTACAGGCACGATGGGCCGAGTGGCCTCTCTCTGAGCTGTATTATAAATATGTAAGTCTAAATCTATCGTAGGAGCCTGTCTCCTCAATGCTCTGCTTGTTGTTAGTTTGGGTTAATATTGGAGAATGACTGAGAATGGTCTCAGTTTCTGTAAGGTGAAAGCCTCCTCAGTGTTTCTCTGATAGCACAGTGACTGACTGTTCTTCCTAGTGACATACTGAATCAACCAGGTTCACCCATAGTGTGTATGTGTGGGTCTATATTTGTCTGTCAGTGAGTGTGTGTGTCTGTAGGTCTGTGTTGGTGTGCTTGTGAGTGTGCCTGCATTTGTCTGTCCTGTCTGTGTTTGTGTGCGTGTGTGTGCCTGTGTTTGTGTTTGTGTGCATGTGAGTGTGTCTGTGTGTGTGTGTGTGTGTGTGTGTGTGTGTGTGTGTGTGTGTGTGTGTGTGTGTGTGTGTGTGTATATGGCTGCTTGTGTGTGTCTGTGTGCCTGTGTGTCTGTGTGCGTGTACATGTGTTTGTGTGTGTGTGTGTCTGTGTGAATGTGTGTGTCTGTGTGTGTGTGTGCGAGTGTACGTGTGTGTGCGTGTGTGTATACCTTTGTGTATGTATGTGTGGCTGTGTGTGTGTGCCTGTGTGTGTGTGTGTGTGAGTGCGTGTATCTGTGTGTGTGTTTGTGTGTGTGTGTGTATACCTGTGTGTATGTATGTGTGGCTGTCTGTGTGTGTTCCTATGTGTGTGTACACCAGTGTGTGTGCGTGTATACACCAATGTGTGCATGTACCTGTGTGTGTGTGTGTGTGTGTGTAAACCAGTGTGTGTGTGTGTACCTGTGTGTGCATATGTACACCAGTGTTTGTGTGTGTATACCTGTGTGTGTGTGTGTGTGTGTGTGTGTGTGTGTGTGTACACCTGCGCACGTGTGTGTGTGTACACCAGTGTTTGTGTGTGTATACCTGTGTGTATGTATGTGTGGCTGTCTGTGTGTGTTCCTATGTGTGTGTACACTAGTGTGTGTGCGTGTATACACCAATGTGTGCATGTACCTGTGTGTGTGTGTGTGTGTGTGTGTGTGTGTGTAAACCAGTGTGTGTGTGTGTACCTGTGTGTGCATATGTACACCAGTGTTTGTGTGTGTATACCTGTGTGTGTGTGTGTGTGTGTGTGTGTACACCTGCGCACGTGTGTGTGTGTACACCAGTGTTTGTGTGTGTATACCTGTGTGTTTGTGTGTGTACACCTGCGCACGTGTGTGTGTGTACACCAGTGTTTGTGTGTGTATACCTGTGTGTGTGTGTGTGTGTGTGTGTGTGTGTGTGTGTGTGTGTATACCTGCGCACGTGTGTGTGTGTACACCAGTGTTTGTGTGTGTATACCTGTGTGTGTGTGTGTGTGTGTGTGTGTGTGTGTGTACACCTGCGCACGTGTGTGTGTACACCAGTGTTTGTGTGTGTACACCTGCGCACGTGTGTATGTGTACACCAGTGTGTGTGTGTGTATACCTGCGTGTGTATGTGTGTTTGTGAGTGCGCGTGTGTGTGTGAGATGATGTGTATCGGGTCGTGACAGAATGGGCCTCTCCTAAACACAGTCAAATATTTTCTTGACACCGGTCACTCTGAAAGCAGGCCGAGTGTGAGCGGCCATCTGAAATACACGCTGTCCAATCAGGATCAGCTCGTTGATCGAGCGCCATCAGTGTTGAGGCTTTGCAAGGGATTAGTTTGGGGAATATTTGGCCTTCCAATCAACATAAACCACTGGAGCATGAAGCGTCTCAGTAACCACGGTGATGCTTTGTTTAATTCTATTGTCAAGGCCGAGTGTTTGATCAGTGAACCCTGACCCCTAGAGGTTATGACCCTGCTGACCCTTACAGAGAGTCAGGCACTTGGCCTGTGACTTGCTCTGTCCACCCATCCCCTCCCCCCCGGGGAGGTAATGATGGAATTCCATTGGTGGATCCAGCTGTGGAATGTGACTCTGCTCTGTTATTGGCTCCAGTGGGAGCAAAGCAGAAGCAAGGATCTGATTGGCTCCCGACGAAGGCCGAGAGGCCCTCAGCTCTGTTTGAGGACAGCGCGTGGAGAGGGAAGGTTGGATTTCCAGCTTTACACTGGAAACTGGCCATTCGGCCCATCGGCTCCGTGCTGGAGTTCCAGCTCCGCACAAGACTCCTCCCACCCCCGCACCCTAACCCCCCCGCACCCTAACCCCACCCCGCACCCTAACCCCCCCCCCCCGCACCCTAACCCCCCCGCACCCTAACCCCCCCCCGCACCCTAACATCCCGCGCACCCTAACCCCCCCCGCACCCTAACCCCCCCCGCACCCTAACCCCCCCCGCACCCTAACTCCCCCCGCACCCTAACCCCCCCCGCACCCTAACCCCCCCGACACACCCTAACCACCTCCCCCCTGCACCCTAACATCCCCCGCACCCTAACCCCCCCCGCACCCTAACCCCCCCCGCACCCTAACATCCCCCGCACCCTAACATCCCCCGCACCCTAACCCCCCCCGCACCCTAACCCCCCCCACACACCCTAACCACCTCCCCCCCCGCACCCTAACCACCTCCCCCCCCGCACCCTAACCCCCCCCCGCACCCTAACCCCCCCCCACACACCCTAACCACCTCCCCCCCCGCACCCTAACCACCTCCCCCCCCGCACCCTAACCCCCCCCACACACCCTAACCAACCTCCCCCCCCGCACCCTAACCCCCCCCCGCACCCTAACCCCCCCCGCACCCTAACCCCCCCCGCACCCTAACCCCCCCCGCACCCTAACCCCCCCCCCGCACCCTAACCCCCCCCGCGCCCTAACCCCGCCCCCCCCGCTCCCTAACATCCCCCACACCCTAACCCTCCCCGCACCCTAACCCCCCTCCACACCCGAAACCCCCCCCGCACCCTAACCCTCCCCCCACACCCTAACCCCCCCCGCACCCTAACCCCCCCCCACACCCTAACCCTCCCCCCACACCCTAACCCCCCCCCGCACCCTAACCCTCCCCCCCACACCCTAACCCCCCCCGCACCCTAACCCCCCCCCACACCCTAACCCTCCCCCCACACCCTAACCCCCCCCCACACCCTAACCCCCCCCCCCGCACACTCTAACCCCCCCCCCCCCACCCTGCACCCTAACCCCCCCCCGGTCCCTAACCCCCCCCCACACCCTAACCACCTCCCCCCCCGACCCTAAACCCCCCCGCACCCTAAACCCCCCCGCACCCTAAACCCCCCCTGCACCCTAACATCCCCCACACCCTAACCCCCCCCCCACACCCTAACCCCCCCACACCCTAATCCCCCCCCACACCCTAACCCCCCCCACACCCTAATCCCCCCCCGGACCCTAACCCCCCCCCACACCCTAATCCCCCCCCGGACCCCTAACCCCCCCCACACCCTAACCCTCCCCCCACACCCTAACCCCCCCACACCCTAACCCCCCCACACCCTAACCCTCCCCCCACACCCTAACCCTCCCCCCACACCCTAACCCTCCCCCCACACCCTAACCCTCCCCCCCACACCCTAACCCCCCCCCACCCTAACCCCCCCACACCCTAACCCCCCCACACCCTAACCCTCCCCCCCGCACCCTAACCCCCCACACCCTAACCCTCCCCCCGCACCCTAACCCCCCCCACACCCTAACCCCCCCCAGACCCTAACCCCCCCGCACCCTAACCCCCCACACCTAACCCTCACCCCGCACCCCTAACCCCCCCCACACCCTAACCCCCCCCACACCCTAACCCTCCCCCCACACCCCTAACCCTCCCCCCACACCCTAACCCTCCCCCCCCACACCCTAACCCTCCCCCCCACACCCTAACCCTCCCCCCACACCCTAACCCTCCACACCCTAAACCCCCCACACCCTAACCCCCCCACACCCTAACCCCCCCCGCACCCTAACACCCCCGCACCCTAACACCCCCCCCGTACCCTAACCCCCCCCGCACCCTAACCCCCCCGCACCCTAACCCCCCCAGACCCTAACCCCCCCGCACCCTAACCCCCCCCGCACCCTAACCCCCCCCGCACCCTAACCCCCCCCCACACCCTAACCCCCCCCGCACCCTAACCCCCCCCCCACACACCCTAACCACCTCCCCCCCCGCACCCTAACCACCTCCCCCCCCGCACCCCTAACCCCCCCCCGCACCCTAACCCCCCCCACACCCCTAACCACCTCCCCCCCCGCACCCTAACCCCCCCCGCACCCTAACCCCCCCCGCACCCTAACCCCCCCCGCACCCTAACCCCCCCCCGCACCCTAACCCCCCCCCCGCACCCTAACCCCCCCGCGCCCTAACCCCCCGCCCCCCCGCTCCCTAACATCCCCCACACCCTAACCCTCCCCGCACCCTAACCCCCCTCCACACCCGAAACCCCCCCCGCACCCTAACCCTCCCCCCACACCCTAACCCCCCCCGCACCCTAACCCCCCCCCACACCCTAACCCTCCCCCCACACCCCTAACCCCCCCCCGCACCCTAACCCTCCCCCCACACCCTAACCCCCCCCGCACCCTAACCCCCCCCCACACCCTAACCCTCCCCCCACACCCTAACCCCCCCCCCACACCCTAACCCCCCCCCCCCGCACACTCTAACCCCCCCCCCCCACCCCGCACCCTAACCCCCCCCGGTCCCTAACCCCCCCCCACACCCTAACCACCTCCCCCCCCGGACCCTAAACCCCCCCGCACCCTAAACCCCCCCGCACCCCTAAACCCCCCCTGCACCCTAACATCCCCCACACCCTAACCCCCCCCCACACCCTAACCCCCCCACACCCTAATCCCCCCCCCACACCCCTAACCCCCCCCACACCCTAATCCCCCCCCGGACCCTAACCCCCCCCACACCCTAACCCTCCCCCCACACCCTAACCCTCCCCCCACACCCTAACCCTCCCCCCACACCCTAACCCTCCCCCCACACCCTAACCCCCCACACCCTAACCCTCCCCCCCACACCCTAACCCTCCCCCCCACACCCTAACCCTCCCCCACACCCTAACCCCCCACACCCTAACCCTCCCCCCACACCCTAACCCTCCCCCCACACCCTAACCCTCCCCCCACACCCTAACCCCCCACACCCTAACCCCCCCCCACACCTAACCCTCCCCCCACACCCTAACCCTCCCCCCACACCCTAACCCTCCCCCCCACACCCTAACCCCCCCCACACCCTAACCCCCCCACACCCTAACCCCCCCACACCCTAACCCCCCCACACCCTAACCCTCCCCCCGCACCCTAACCCCCCACACCCTAACCCTCCCCCCCGCACCCTAACCCCCCCCACACCCCTAACCCCCCCAGACCCTAACCCCCCCGCACCCTAACCCCCCACACCCTAACCCTCACCCCGCACCCTAACCCCCCCCACACCCTAACCCCCCCCACACCCTAACCCTCCCCCCCACACCCTAACCCTCCCCCCACACCCTAACCCTCCCCCCACACCCTAACCCTCCCCCCCACACCCTAACCCTCCCCCCACACCCTAACCCTCCACACCCTAAACCCCCCACACCCTAACCCCCCCACACCCTAACCCCCCCCGCACCCTAACACCCCCGCACCCTAACACCCCCCCCCGTACCCTAACCCCCCCCGCACCCTAACCCCCCCCGCACCCTAACCCCCCCAGACCCTAACCCCCCCGCACCCTAACCCCCCCCGCACCCTAACCCCCCCCGCACCCTAACCCCCCCCACACCCTAACCCCCACCGCACTCTAACCCCCCCACACCCTAACACCCCCCGCACCCTAACACCCCCCCGCACCCTAACCCCCCCCGCACCCTAACCCCCCCCGCACCCTAACCCCCCCCGCACCCTAACCCCCCCCCGCACCCTAACCCCCCCCACACCCTAACCCAACCCCCACCGCACTCTAACCCCCCCCACACCCTAACCCCCCCCGCACCCTAACCCCCCCCGCACCCTAACACCCCCCCACACCCTAACCCCCCCCACACCCTAACCCCCCCCGCACCCTAACCCCCCCACACCCTAACCCCCCCCGCACCCTAACACCCCCCCACACCCTAACCCCCCCACACCCTAACCCCCCCCGCACCCTAACCCCCCCCACACCCTAACCCCCCCCGCACCCTAACCCTCCCACACCCTAACACCCCCCGCACCCTAACACCCCCCCACACCCTAACCCCCCCGCACCCTAACCCCCCCCCACACCCTAACCCCCCCCCGCACCCTAACCCCCCCCGCACCCTAACCCTCCCACACCCTAACACCCCCCACACCCTAACCCCCCCGCACCCTAACCCCCCCCCACACCCTAACCCCCCCCGCACCCTAACCCCCTCCGCACCCTAACCCCTCACACCCTAACCCCCCCCCCCACACCCTAACCCCCCCGCACCCTAACCCTCCCCCCACACACTAAACCCCCCGCACCCTAACCCCCCCCACACCCTAACCCCCCCCCCGCACCCTAACCCCCTCCGCACCCTAACCCCTCACACCCTAACCCCCCCCCCCCCCACACCCTAACCCCCCCCTCCGCACCCTAACCCCCCCCTTCATCTCACCCTAGCAGTGGAAGATGTTTAAAGGATTTGACAAGGTCGATAGAGAGAGACTGTTTCCTCTGGTCCCAGGGGGGGTGCGAGGTTGGGGGGGGGGGGTCCAGAACACGGGGGGGGGGGGGGGTCCAGAACACGTGGTGGGGGCTGAACCTTCCGATTGGATCCCGGCTGTTCAGGGGAGATGTCAGGAAGCATCACACAGAGGGGAGCGGGAATCTGGAACTCTCTCCCCCCCTCAAAAAAGCTGTCGAGGCTCGGTGGGTGGGGGGGGGGTCAATTGGAAATTTCAAAACTGAGACTGAGAGATTTTCGGTGGGTCAGGGGGTTAAGGGTCACGGAACCCAGGCGGGTAGATGGAGTTAAAATACAGATCAGCCGTGATCTCACTGACTGGTGGGACAGGCCCGAGGGGCTGAATGGCCTCCTCCTGTTCCTGTGTAACAGGCTCGAGAGGGGCTGAATGGCCTCCTCCTGTTCCTGTGTAACAGGCTCGAGGCGTGAATGGCCTCCTCCTGTTCCTGTGTAACAGGCTCGAGAGGGGCTGAATGGCCTCCTCCTGTTCCTGTGTAACAGGCTCGACAGGGGCTGAATGGCCTCCTCCTGTTCCTGTGTAAAAGGCTCGAGGGGCTGAATGGCCTCTTCCTGTTCCTGTGTAACAGGCTCGAGGAGCTGAATGGCCTCTTCCTGTTCCTGTGTAACATGCTTGAGGGGCTGAATGGCCTCCTCCTGTTCCTGTGTAACAGGCTCGAGGGGCTGAATGGCCTCTTCCTGTTCCTGTGTAACAGGTTCGAGGGGCTGAATGGCCTCCTCCTGTTCCTGTGTCCCTGTCTATCCACCTATACTTTCCTGTGTCAGAGTTAAATAAAGCTTTGAATTTTTGTTTTTATTATTCAAGGTCAGATTAGTCTGTGAGTGAGTGAGTGACTGTGAGTGTGTGACTGACGGTGAGTGTGATTGAGTGAGTGACTGTCTGAGTGAGTGAGTGAGTGACTGTCTGAGTGAGTGAGTGAGTGACTGTCTGAGTGAGTGAGTGACTGTGGATGTGTGTGAGTGACTGAGAGTGTGACTGACTGTGAGTGTGTGAGTGAGTGACTGTGAGTGTGAGGGTGAGTGACTGTGTGAGTGAGTGACTGAGTGTGAAGGTGATTGAGTGTGTGAGTGTGTCAGTCAATGAGTGCCAGTGTGTGAGGCTGAGAGTGAGCGTGTCAGTACGAGTGTGTGAGTGTAGTGAGTAAGTGTGAGTGTGAATGAGTGTAAGAGTGAGTTTGATTGTGTGTGTCGATGTGAGTAAGAGTGCAAGCGTGAGTGAGTTCCTGTGAATGTGTGTGTAAGTGTGAGTCAGTGAGAATGAGTGTGTGTGAGTGTGTGAATCTGAGTGTGATTGAGAAGAAAGAGACGGAGAGGTTTAGGGAGGGAATCCCAGAGTTTAGGGACCCCCCAGGCAGCTGAAGGCCCGGCCGCCAATGGTGGAGCGATGGGAATCGGGGGATGGTCAAGAGGTTGGAACTGGAGGAGAACAGAGATCTCGGAGGGTTGTAGGGGCTGGAGGAGGTTACAGAGATAGGGAGGGGTGTAGGGGCTGGAGGGGGTTGCAGAGGTAGGGAGGGTTGTAGGGGCTGGAGGAGGTTACAGAGATAGGGAGGGTTGTAGGGGCTGGAGTAGGTTACAGAGATAGGGAGGGTTGTAGGGGCTGGAGGAGGTTACAGAGATAGGGAGGGTTGTAGGGGCTGGAGGAGGTTACAGAGATAGCGAGAGTTGTAGGGGCTGGAGGAGGTTACAGAGATAGGGAGGGTTGTAGGGGCTGGAGGAGGTTACAGAGATAGCGAGAGTTGTAGGAGCTGGAGGAGGTTACAGAGATAGCGAGAGTTGTAGGGGCTGGAGGAGTTTACAGAGATAGGGAGGGGTGTAGGGGCTGGAGGAGGTTACAGAGGTAGGGAGGGTTGTAGGGGCTGGAGGAGTTTACAGAGATAGGGAGGGGTGTAGGGGCTGGAGGAGGTTACAGAGGTAGGGAGGGTTGTAGGGGCTGGAGGAGGTTACAGAGATAGGGAGGGTTGTAGGGGCTGGAGGAGGTTACAGAGATAGGGAGGGTTGTG